>VRLP01007686.1:0-20439 GCA_009660295.1 Lophius piscatorius | reverse complement strand
AGAGAGAGAGAGAGAGAGAGAGAGAGAGAGAGAGAGAGAGAGAGAGAGAGAGAGAGAGAGAGAGAGAGAGAGAGAGAGAGAGAGAGAGAGAGAGAGAGAGAGAATTTATGCATTTTAATTCCATTATATATACAAACATAATGATGTATATTACATTTTATGTGCTGCAAAATCATCATTAAATGAAAAAAGGTAAAAAATACGTAATATTTACGTAATATTCCTAATAAATCGTATTTTCGTTCCAAATCTATTTCCCCTTGAAAAAAATATAATTTCCTGAAAATTTTATTTACATTTTATTTAGGTTAATAGTGATGTAATATATTTAAGTTCATCAACAATTTCCATTCTGCAGGGCGTGTTAAAAAGCTTAAAAAAAAAAGAAGAATCCCAGCTTTGTAAAGTTTATAATCTCTTTTAAAATGAAGTAGTTCCAACTTAAATTTTAAACCCAACAGTATTTAAAACCCTTGAATGGCAACCAGTGACCAACTTTTTTTTTTTTTTTTTACAGTGTATGATGTCAGAAACGTCTAAATATTTTTCGCAGCATCCCTGATAAAAACCAAACAGCAGCCTGCTGGAAGAAATGCTGCTCAGATTTTGTGGGATGAGTGAAAAGCTGCTGGTGGTAGTAGATAAAAATCCGGTAATGGTCGTTATAACTTATCCTCAAGTAACCCACAGGAGCTCAGACCAATTTCTCCTTAAATGGAAATGATGGGGGTCTATAAAACAGACTTTAAGGAGCATTTGGAACACATTTGTGAATTATGTTTGATGCTCTCTCCTGTCAGAGATCCCTGGTGTCGTGTGGCTTTTATGGTAATTCTTCTTTTTTCCCCTCGTTTGAAAAGACATTTTAAATTAAAACAAAACTTTTCATTCCTTTTATGTAGGAACAATCGATTTCCCCTTTATTTTATCGTATATATGTAAAGGATTTAAATTGTTTCATGTGAAATTGTTGAAAGTATGTTATTAGAAATCCCTTTAATTTAACTCATTAAATGTGATTAACCCTTAAATATCCTTACCATGAAAGAAAATAGGGTTAAATTATAAGTTTACACTCTAAGTTTACCATAAAATGACAAATCGTAGGTGGTCAACCATGTTCAAAGCAAAAAAAATCCAACTTGTAGAATTATTTCATGTTAAGTTTTAGATACATCCTCTGATAACATTTATTATTTCGTGGAAAAAATTATCAATTTTAATTAGATTTCCTCAACTTTTCGGTAAAGTATGTTTTAGAAAAATGATTTAACGTTTATTAGACTTTTTTATGTTTGTACCAAGTAACATAATTCTGTTTAGTCAGTCCTAACATGCTTTAATGTGACGAAGATGAAGGTTCCCTGTTTGGTGGCCAATTTGACGTGTGGTGTCGTCCAGGGCTCCATCCTTGGCCCCTTACTCTTTATCACACACATGCTTCCACTGGGTCATATTGTAAACAGGTTCAGGTTACTTGGCAAACATTTTTCAGTAAGAAATAATGTATTCAACCAAACAGGTGTGCAGGATATGAAAAAGTTAAGGAATTAGAATTGCTCAATGGATTGAAATATATATTAATAACAAAAACCGACTGGAAAATTTCCACTTCATGAGCTCGGAATGAAAAGATAAAGTTGTATAGGAGGAACTTCTGTTGCATTTAAATGGTCTGTGATGTTTATGTCGCCATGGTGACTTATGGGTAAATATCTTTAACACTTTTAAGGCACTCCATCCAACAGTTGTTGAAATATTTTACTGCATCTTTAAGCAAACTTCATCGATGTCCTGTGACAGAATAAAAGTCATGGGTTCACAATCGACTTGGATTCATTCTCCAGCGGCTATAAATGCTTGTGCGGTATGTTATGATGATAGCCTAGCTTAAAACGGCGAGCAGATGCTATGAAACAGCAACAACACCGGGGAGCATAGTCACAATTTCCCCCCTAAATGACAATTAAATCTGTTAAAAAAATAATAATTCTTATATTCTTCTAGCATGTTTAGAAACTGTAGCGAGAATTTTAACTTCCTTTGTGGAGGTTATTCCGAATGAAATGACTTAAACCCCACTTCAAACAGAAAAACCAAAAAAAAAATCAATCCTCGGCTACTACTCTTTTTTGGAATCATTCCTAAATTAAGAAGAAAATCGAACGAGTCAAACTGTTCGAGGAGAAGAAGGTTTCGAAGTTCTCGATGTCAAGACATGTTTTGTTTGTTAGTTAGTAGCTTGCTGTGAGCGGTATTCACAGTATTCAGATTTCTCTTCTTCTCCTATTACACACCATTTATCTTCTCAGCATGATGTGGGCGGATTGATCAAATCGATATCTGTGATAAACACTGTGAGCCTGCGTCTCCTCCGGGGGACTCAGCCACTGATTGTGTTTGCGTTTTTCCAGATGGTCACTAAACGGAACACTCATTGATCTGGGGAATGACTACAGGCGTCACATGTCTGGGGGCAGCCTGATCATTAGCAACCTGGACAAGGACCAAGACACGGGGGTATACCAGTGCACGGCCTTCAACGCGTGGGGGTCCATCCTCAGCCGCAGAGCCAGCCTGCAATTTGCATGTAAGTGATCCTCCGTTTTGCTTCCATGGCCTCAGACGCAGAAACGTGACTTTGTGGCTCGTCGGCTTTTTAGCAGCCTGACATGTGTGTTACATTGTTCTGGCCGCGGCCCGCGTTTAATATTCCTTTTTCTCAAAATTGGCTGAAAATAGAATTTTCAGAGAGGAAAATGTAACGCTATGAAATGTCAGAAGCAAAGACGCCACAACGTGGGGGAGGGGAGGTGGTGGTGGTGGTGGTGGGGGGGGGAAGGCGCCTGCTGACTGCCTCTGAACTCCATTGATTCTCATTAGCAGTTTCAACTCTTGACTGCTCGGTACGAATTGACTCAGATTCCGCCGAGCGATACGCCAGCCCCTGCTATCCAGCCTTAAAGGAGACAAATTCAGATCGCACTTCAGAGGCGCTGCATCTTTGTAATCAACAGCCACTTCTTTTGTAAAATATACCCAACAGATTGTGGGCGAGTCAGAAAAGGAGATGGCTTTCTGCTTCCTGCTAACAGACAAACCGCGGGGCTGGAAAGCTTTTGGTCGAAGCACATCTCCTCTCCTGATCGAGCATGCCGACTCTTGATCGTGTCCTGGAGATGGAGAATATTTCACGTCCTCTGAAGAGATGGGATTAGCCCCTACAGCCAAGTAATGAATCTCACTTGTGGGGAGCGGGTGCAGTGCGGAGCTGTTTGACATTTATTGTACCGTCTAATGCGCAGCGAGGGAGGTCTCGGCGATAAGCAGGGCTGGTGCTCTGGGTTTTTTTTTTTCGCCCTGAACTGAAGCCCTAGGATGGAAATGTCGTCCCTCCTTTGCTGTTTTGTTCGCCGCTGTTAAGCCACGACCACAGGAAGATAGCGCGAGCTGCCATGACTCCTAATTTACAATGAAAACAACGTTGGGAAGATCTGTAGAATCAACCGCAACATTGTTAACCGCAGTTTCCTGTGCAGCCTTAATTAAAACGCCTAGATCTCGCACCCACGTGCGACGTCCAGGAGGCGTGTTCAAGTGCATCCCTTTAAGTGAAATGGTGCAGAATGTGGGTGAAAAGTACGGCACAGGGCGCAAAGGAGTTTTGTTTGGTCCCTTAATTATTCATCATTCCTCTGCTTTGGGTGAAAAATGGATAAAATCAATCAGGGTCATTTTCCATTTCCTGTTGCTTCCCACTAGCTGGCTCGTTCTGGAGCTGTGGGTACATTTCAAGTATAGAGAGGAAACAAAAATCTAGGCCTACGTTGTCGTCCGTGACAGCAAGGGAATATCCCTGAAAAGTCCCCAATCCCCTGCGTTGAACAAAAAAAACTCTGATTGAAGTGAGCCTAAAATACGATATAATCACAATGTCTCTCATCGAGTCGATTCGTACGAACTTAATCTGGACTAAATTGGATCATCCATTAGGATGTGTCTGGAAAACTGTGTTTTTCATGAAACAGCTCCCCCTAGTGAGTAAAAGATGAAATATTAAAGTCAAACACAATCTAAACATGATATATGTATGTATATATATAAAATGATGGTGCAAAAACTTGGAGATAAAGTTGCCCGAATTGTCGGAGATCAATCCAGTTGTGTGAAATGATCCACGAAATCATTTTTGAATTATTGCGTTAACAAAATGATCTGAGGCAGATGCAGCCGACGTGGGCGTTATGGCGATTCCATAATATCGCCATAACGCCCATCCTACTTACAACCCATAATAATGGGTTGTAAGTAGGATGATTCATGACTCCTAGAAAACAGTTTGAATTTAGCACTTTCAGGATTTTTTCTTACACTTGCGATAAAGCTGTGTCAGGAAAATGTAGCACTCCTTTAGAAAAAATTGACCCAGTTCTTCCTCGCACTAAGATCCCTAGAGGGATAAAGTTTCACGCATGAAATCAATTTTTCTTTTCAGCACAGGAAACCGTGTTTATCGTAGAAAAAACTCCGCCTTGTGAGATAAATCCCGTCGAGTCCATTCTTTTGGTGGGGTCATCATATTTTCTAACCGTTGGTCCGATAAAGTCCAAACTTGGTGCAAATGAATCGGCTCGACGAAATTTATCTTGCATATCTCGTGTTCCTTAATAATTTAGCTAATCCCATCTCTTCAAAGGACGTGAAATATTCAGTTGTATTCTCCAGGTTGTGTATATTTAACAAAAAGAAGTGGCTGTTTATTACAAAGATGCAGATCCTATGAAGTAATGTTCCCTTCCTCCAAATAATGAATCTATTGTTAATGTATCCTCAACATTTTGTTTAAAAAATGACACAAGTAGTCTGACATACGTCACTGACGCTCTGATTGTCCCGCCGGAGGAAGTGACATCACTGGGAGCAGGTCACATGATTCTTAGGAGAACTTTCAGCAGATTTTTATGTGGTTTCCATAACAGAGTTAATCCGAACAAATGGAACGGACACAACATATGTTTTTTTTAATTACTGAAATTACAAATTATACAGAAAATGATTTTATAACTGATAATAGAGTAATGACAAAAAAAAACTTACAATTAGGCTTATTTATTTCATGTTAATTCAAGTACAATGTATGAATCAGGAGCCGGAGTTCATTTATATTTTATGTAGGAATCGTGCCTAAAATACAAATGCAGTGTTTTTAATACTGAAAGTTCAACATGATTAGTATTTTAATCGAATATGATTCAATTAAGGTACTTGTTTGTAAAAAAAGACAACAAGTTTATCTGCTAGAAGTGAATTGTACCCCCAATTATAGAATGAAATATAGATTTTACATCTGTGTATAAGAGTCAGTTATGGCTCTTGAACTCATGTATTACACTGTAATAAACAGTGTAATAGCGCACGGGTCACTGCCTGCAGATCGGATGAGCATCCACATACAATAAAGGATTTGAATTGGATGGGGGCCATGACAGGTCAGCAATCAGGGAAAATTTTAATTATATTAAGTGCCCCGCCGCCGTCTGTGCGGCGGCACAGCAGCTTAATGTCATTAATTATTTAAATCTGTTAGTGTGTGTACTGCTCCACATCCTAAAGGTCACGCAGTCTCTCCAGTCACGGAATGAAACTGCCAGGATCCTCGTAAATCCTGAGATGGAGCGTTCTTCACGTGGGTGGGAAGTGGGAGAAAATTATTTGTCGAGGTGGGCGGCGGTTGGATAAAAATGCAATCGCAGATTTTGGGAAATGAGAGCAGAACAAAGCATCACCGGAGTTTAACAAACAGAGTGCGTGTGAAGCTTCCCATGTGGACGTCCGTCTTCCACCGTCTTCTATGGGCCCTTTAAGTAGTGGGGAAAACATTCTACTCCACTTTCTGTTGGTCCACGTCTCCACCTGATAATAGCAGTGCACTATCAACGCACCTGCTGACGTGCCCATGGGCAAACAGAGAGGCTCAAGTGAACAGAATGACCTCTAGACTACAGAATGACAGTTGAGCTGTGGTTGAAAATGAATGGCGAGGATTTCTGCGTCTCTGGTTTTGCTTCCGTCTGTTTATGGTTGAACAACATTTTGTCGAACGCAGAATAACAAAAAGATAAATCAACCAGATTTATTTCCATCAGTCAGCGTTTGTTGTTTGTCGTCTGCAGCAATTAAAATAGGCGCACGCCCTATAAATTAGTTTTATTGGATCTCTAGCCGCATTTCTATTTCAACCGATTATGGTTAGAATTATTTTAGAAAAATATGCACAAGGTGTTTTTTCAGACTAATGCTGTTTATCAAATTGTTGTTGTTTTTCCTTTGTTAACCCTTTCATGAACTCACTAAGGAGAAAATAATGGTTGAAAAACTGCATTTCTTTAAACCGTGAAAAACGTCACACTAATATAATTAACCTGATTGATCATGATAAACTTTTGTAATTTTTAACTTGATTAGCAGCCTGATTTTAGAAATAAATTTTAACCCCTTTTTTTGATAAAGTAACATAATTCTGTTTATTAAGTCCTAACATGCTATAATATAATAAACGGGTAAAAAATCCTGCCTATCGAAATTGGACTTTCTCAACAGCCATTTCTGATGCCTTATTCTCGATGGCTGTTTTGATATGAGGTGTCCCGCAGGGCTCCGTCCTTGGCCCCTTACTCTTTAGCACAAACGCGCTGGCACTGGGTCAGATTATAAACACGTTCCGTCATCCGTTCAATAAGAAATAGAGACTCAATATCTGCTCAACCAAACAGTTTGGCGGGACATCAAAGGCTTTTAACCTTGCCTGTTTGAGTGTGGGCCAAAATATATTATACTGTGGAGCAACAGTTGAATGTGGAACCATCTGATCTGAAGCGTCATATTCAACAATTCAAAACACGTAGTGTAGAATAACACTACACTGTGTAAACAGCTTAATTGCCATTATTTATTCATAACTACTAAGCCAAACATTGCTAACAAAAGACGGTAGGACATGTCCTGGCATTAAAATTTAATCGACTAACATGCATACGATAGTACGGTGGTTGGCTTTGGGAATTCTGAACATCTACATGGAGGAGAGAGCGGCACAAAGACAGGATGAAAATGTATGCAGCTACAAAACACGACAATTTATGTGAAGGGGAGGCGCGGTGGAGACTTTTCAAACTTGTGAAAATGGTTACGAGGAGACGGTTCACGCGAGAAAAACAGCAGCAAAATATGTAAAAGTTATTTCCGTTTCACATAATGGGAGGAAATGCATTCAATTCTTAAATTCATAGTAAAAGTGAAAAAGCATAAGAGCTTTGGAAAGTGGTCTTTAATTCGAGACAATACTACACAGTTGTTTACGGTACAGCAGCTGAGGTTCCCGGAATGTCCCTTTAAAAAATACGGGGACAATGACCAAGACATTAAGGTAAATTACCATTAAAAAAAAACTAAAAAACATAATAAATTGTTAAATAAACTGTTAACTTCTTATAATTGACATTAAATTATTTAACAGTAAATCAGAAAAAATTCAACAGTATTTCCTCAAAATCAACAGTATTTCATAAACCCCATATTTTTAATGTCTCATTTCTGTAAAATAAATTATGCTTTTAACATAATTTGACTGTAAAATCATCATTTTATCTACTGTTTTTAATTTTATTGTTTCTTAATGTTGCAGGTTACATTAATTTCAATGTACAGTTCTAATAGTGAACAAAGAAATGTAAAAAATATGCCTGAGTTTATTCAGTATTTATTATGTCATAGTTCAGCATTTATGTATTAGTCTGAAGATAATGTAATTTACCGTTGTTTTATGTGAACAGGTTTACAGTGTATCTTATTTTTTACCGTACCGTGTTATTCATGATCATTACAGTAAAATTCTGCCAACCACAGCTGCCTGTATTAACATAATCATATTTAATCATAGAAGCCGTCATGGTGACATATAATTATTTTTGTCCATCATATTGTAATAACGAGATAATTACCTCATTATCGCGATTTAACGAGCTTTTTTTTTCGAGGTAGAAAGTCAATTTTCGCTGTAGTTTTCTCGCCTTAATGAGGAAAAACAGTTTGTTCACTCTTTTCTGAATGTTCATACAGATAATCCGTCTCATAATTGTATATACTGATTTAAAATGTAACTTATCCGCTAACCCCTTTTCACGTTTGTTAAGATTCGCTCCCGGGTCATGCGGTCACGTGACTCAGAATAAACCTTAATCAAGATTTGTAAAAGCACAAATAATACTTAATATTGTCTCAGGAGTTTCTATACTTGATAATCACATCAAATTTATCTGAATCGAGGTCTAACAGGCAGAAATTGCTTTTGTAGCTGCTCTTTGACCGTTTCTACACGTTGCCATGGCGAATCGGTAAGTTAATGTGCCCAATTTCCCATTCCTGCGTATAAGTCTTCTAAAGCAGAGAAGAAGTATAATATACCTAGATTGTTGATACTTTTGGTGCTGTCTATTTTTGGTTGTTTGCTTAACGCCCAATTTGTGTTTGCGTGTCGCCATGGCGACGGCGACATCGGTGCTTGTTTTTGTCATGATAACAAGGTAATTATCAAACAGCAAAAAATAATTAGCCGCCTACATGGCCGATCTCTGCTTCTGTACACACGACTCAAGATTTCAAATATTTACTGTCACATCAGCAGAGTGTAGTTTGGCGTCTGGCCAAACCACACGATGTCTGCCATCGTTCATGGCGTGTTTCTCTACGTAGTGACTTTTCAAAGCGAGGAGCAAACTCACTGGGCGTCTTAAACTGGAGCTGACAGATGGGTGCTATGGTTCTGGCGTTGAGGGTGAAAGTACAGGCAGCAATATGAGCACAGATCAGAGCGAGAGATCAGAAGTTGTTGTAGCTTAAACCCTTTAATGTACTCACAGAGATAAAAAAACTATGGAAAAATAATTTCCTTCTTTCTTTTTTATGTCTTTGGGTGATTTATTAATTATAATATTATCAATATCTTAGATACTGTAAAGTTAGCATAAATTGACAAAACATTTGGTCTGAAAAAGTACTTTTTGGTCCAAACTATGCCTCTTCGGCGGCCACTTTCACCTGCGGTGTCCCCCAGGGCTCCACCCTTAGCCCCTTACTCTTTAGCATAAACCTGCCGCTACTGGGTCGTATCATAAACAGGTCCATTCACATTTTTCAACAACTAATAACGACTCAAACTGAGCTCAACCAAACAGCTGAGCAGTACATTAAAGGGTTTTAAGTATGCTGCCAAACTGGGAGGCTGTGACGATGATGAACGAGGATGATGAGGAGTGTCATGTGTGTTTGAAGCCTGAGCTCGCTCGCTCCATAAACCACCAGAGAGAGCAGAACCCTTTGTTAAGAACAGCGACCCAGCATAGGATTCAGTATTTTCTCCCAATCAGGTGAACGCGGCTTTAATCATAAACACCGTGGAACAGGATTTATGGGAGATGTCCGTGCTGTGGCGCCGATGCCCCGACCAATCATCTTTAAAGCGTGATGCTCGCTCTGTGCAATCTCTGGGCCGGCCGTTCTTCTACGGCAGAGACGGATTCTGCTTTACAGAGGAATCACTGATGCTACAGTGAGTCTGGCCTCTGGCTCTCAGAGGTCCGTTGTGCGGTCAGTACAGCGTAGCCCATTATTCTTCTGCTCAGATGCAGGAGAAGAGAGAAGTGAACAACCTCAAGCCCTCAGCCCTGGAACTCTACCCTCCTCTCTGCCGTTCTGTCTGATCCGGGTGAAGGAGTTGCTCTTTTTTTTTTCCCCGTCCACCGAGCGATTATCAGTCGCTCTCCCGTTCACCTCCCGCTTCCTGAGAACGCGTCGCCGTTGTTATTATCGAATAACCCTTTTATTTTTCACTAAATGTCTTCTGTATTTGCTAAAGCCGCCCGGGGAGGCCGGCGGGACGGCGCCTCTGTCTGCATTTTCAAGACGTCCGTCTCCTCCTGCGGCCTCCTGCGTGTCCTGCCGCGACTTGGCTCTGTTTGATTCCACTGCGGTCATCGGAGAGCTCCTCATTAATCTTACCAACACTCTGTCCTACTTCTCTCCACAATCTCCCCTCTCCTAATTTCCCCTTATCGGTCACACTGACTTTCTTTTGTTTGTGTTTGGAAGGCTTACTCCAGGCCGTTAGCCAGAGGGTGCAGACTGCGAGCGGCGCGGACCGCCGCAAACTTCCCCTCCATCTGTCATGACGCCAAGGCTGGTTTATCATCTCGGCTTAAGTTTTGTCTGCCAGACAGCAGCTCATCCATTTGAATGCGGGGGGGGGGGATGTTTGTGTTGAGAGTATTGATGGGACAGCTAATGCTGTTAAGTGCAAGATTACACAACATTTAATAATGATGTTACTTATAGCTGCTGGCACAGCCGGCCGCCGCTCCACTACGACCCTGCGGTCCTGCTCATTTCGTCCCGTTTGAGCCCAATCTCTTCCTAGTTTAAAAAAAAAAAGGGTCAACATCGCCGAGTCAGATCGATCCGTTTCACCAACAACGCCGATGTCTTCAAAAAACACCAGAGCCTGTCAGGTGGGGTCCCGGTAGCAATCGATGAAGCTCCGGTAAAAATCCCGACACTCGAAAATGTTGCGACGAAAAGCTGCCTTAGTGAATTAGGGAGAAAAAAAACGTACGTCTCCTGTTTTTTCCGAAACTATCATGTTCAACGAGAAGTCTGAGATTTTATCCAAGTGATTTATTTTTGGGTCTAATGTTCACTTGTGTGCTGCCGATGATTGCTTTTTTTTTTCCCAGCTGCTGTCTAACAGCCTTTTGATGTTATTTGACCCGTCAGATCTTGATAACTTCAGGACTCAGACAGCGAGGAGCGCCGTCAACGTCCGCGAGGGCCAAGGAGTGGTTCTGTTATGCGGACCATCGACGCATTCTGGGGGTAAGTTTCCTCTCTATCGGCGTGACGACCACTGTAGGAGCGGTGGTCTCATGCTAAAGGAATCACCTCCACTCATTCCATACGGCAAATTATGGATTAATCACAACATCATCTGGTTTTACAGCAATCTTTATGTAAATAATCTTAAACTTAGACTTAGACAGACTTTATTGATCCCAGAATGGGAAACTTGTTGTTGCGGCAGCAGTTTGAAATACACGTACACGCATACACAACACCCAACTCTCAACTCTACTTCAGTTAGAAGCACATTTAAAAAAAACAAAGTGCTGTACAGTCGATAAAGGCGTAGGCAGATGATTAAAACACAATGTTTACATCAAAGGAAAGCAGTAAGACCAGAAAGAAAGAAAAATGTCCAACCACTCATCCTGGATTAAAAGCCAATGAATTAAAAATGAGTCTCAAGGCGAGATTTAAAAAAACAGACAGAGTGGGGGCTGCCCTGACATGAGGGGGCAACTCATTCCACAGCTTAGGGGCTAAGACAGAGAAATCTCGGTCGCCCATCATTTTCAGTTTGGATTTCAGGACGACCAGAGACAACTGGTCAGCTGACCTCAGTGGCCTCGAAGGAGTACAAGTCTTTAAGAGGTCAGAAATGTACTGGGGGGCCAACCCTTTTTTAAGGATCTAAACACAAACAATAAAACCTAAAAATGAATCCTAAAACGTAGCGGTAGCCGGTGGAGGGAGGCCAGAACGGGGGCGATGTGCTCTCGCCTGCGTGAGCCTGTTTAAAGCCGAGCGGCGGCATTTTGAACCAGCTGCAGACGTGAGAGGGAGGTCAGGCTCACGCCAGAGTAAAGTGCATTACAGCAGTCCAGGCGGGTTGTAATAAAAGCATGAATAAGCTTTTCAAAATCATTAACACCAAGATAAAATTAGAAAATCAAGAACATATATATGATTTTAGAGAACAAGTAAGCTCAGTGTAGAGTCCTACATGCTGTTAGCATGTAGCAACGAGGGAGCTAGTGGGTTTAAGATGAATTAAACCCAGTAATGTATTTCATACAACTACTGACAGCTACTTTATTTACACCCATCCAAGCAAGATGATTATTGGATCTCAACGCTGGTACATGTTATTCACAGCGCCCAGTAAATTCAACCACATACTGTATTTTGACTTTTTTTCTATACAAACATTTATTCACACAAACTGGGATTTTTGGATAGCGGATTATTTCCGATTCACCTCAGAATAATTTTTTCTATTACATTTTATTTGTATTATATTTCTATAAAATTTTAAAAGGCTTTAATGTGCCGGCATGTTAGAAAATATATAAATGTGTTGATAACGCTGTTTTGCTGATTTTGGTGTTTTTCATCGTAATGTTGATACTTTGCAACCGCCGCTAAAGATGTGTTACTTACAATTGGCTTAATTATTAATTATTTAGGCTCCTTTCGTGTCATTCTGCTGACATTCACCCGTGATAAGGACATAATCATGTATTAATGTATCACAGTCATCACGGTTTTTATTTTCTTATAGTGTATGATCAAATTTTCTTCAGCCCAAAATCAGCTAAAACATCCAAAAATATCTTCAAGTCAACAACATTCACTTTGTTGTGCTTTGCCTAACTTCCCGGGCGCGTCGTCATGTGACTTAATCAACTTTGCGTGTGTGTTAGACTCATTATTGAGTTCATTTATCATATTCACAGAAACCCAAAGCTACAACAAGTGATGGTTTTCTGGAGAAAACGAGAGAACAAGAGGTTGTTTGCTGCTACTTTCTTCATGTTGATCAGAGATCAGGAGCCTCGACTGATTTAAGAGAAAAACGACAGATTGAGGAGTTTCCCTTATTGATAGACGCATCAGATTCTACTTCAATCCATGTTTGTCGGGCAGGAATTGATTTTGGCGCCGACCTTGTTATAAGTTGTGCACACGTTGCCATGGCGACAGCAGAAGTCAGTTTGCACGATGGTGGATAAGAGTTTTCTTAAGCAGGTGTGATACGCCTCGTTTACTGCAGCTGAGGCTTAGTTGTTTTTTGGGTTCGGGTCATCATCAAGTTTATATATCCTATACAGAATGTTGATTAAGGTTCTACCTTTAAGTCACATGACGCACGTTCATCACGTGAAGATGTTTTTCTTAAGTTGCAGTGATATTTACGGATGAGGTCTTTTGTCATGCAAGAAAATAAAAAAAAAATATCAGTATTGTGTTGTAGTGTGATTTGCGTTTAATTTCTACATGAAAATCTTTGCGTTGTAACGTGATGGATCGGTTTCATGTTATATCGTGAAAATTAATAGGTAAACACATGAAACTAACGTCATAACGCAAATAAGAAACTTTTTCCACAACATTACTGTGTGAAAATTCGGAAACTTATGACGCTACCGAATTATACTGACCGTTTTTTTTGTTTGTTTTTTGGCGTGTAAACAAAGCGCTTCTGTAGACATTAGCCGATAAAAGAAAAAAAGAAGGAAAAAAAAGTTTTTATTTACAATTTAATTTCAATCACAGAAGTCAAAAAAAGAAATGGATAGAGTTTCTTTTGGATTTGATTAATTTTTTATCTTTTTTACGTGTCAGTCAGTCACTTAATTAGTTTTTGGTTATTTCTTTATTAACCGCTATCCCTAAACATTAGATGCATGGTCGCATTTTCAGTCAACGGCGACACACAGGTGAGCACAGAACGCCTGACAGCAGGTGTTTGTTTCCCTCCTAGTTACAGATTAAACATTATCTGTGTGCGTTAGAGAGATTGCCACAGGAGTGCGACTGGACCCGTTTCCTGTAGCAGGCGTCCCCTGGGCTGAAGCCGTGTTGTGGTGAGCCTGGTGAGGTCTGTGATTGATCGCTGAGAGATGAGGGATGTGGTTCTGCTCCCCTCCTCTGCGCTCCTTGGTGGGATGTTGTCGGTTGTATCGGTTCCGGCTCAGTGAGGAGAGAGGATTCCCTTTCCCCCCACTGCTCTTAAGACTTTCCCCTGGAAGCGAGGGGCTTTAATGGTAGTGTGGATGAGGCAACTGAGGAGGTGGAGGTGTTTAGAGCCGGTCGGGGACCTGGGGACTTCCTCTTCTCCTTCACTTTACCGTCTGTCGGGGGGTTCATCTCATCTGCAGCCACAAAATAACATGAGACACTAAAATAAAAAAGGACGAAACAAAAAAAATAAGGTTTTGGAAAAATATGATTAAAAATGTATTTTATTTACCTACTTTTTAATCGCGATCTTTCCCCCCGCCAGAGATCCTTCATGTTTACGCCGTAACTCACGGTTTCTTAATATTGGTCCAAGTTATTCCACATTTGGTGAATATGTATCGACTTGAGGAGATCTATTTTGTAAATATCATCATCATTATATTCAGGTATTTCATATATTACTCACTAGGGGGAGCCGTTTTATTTTACAGAAAAACTCAGGTTTTCAGACATAACACTAAAAATAATGCATGGATCATTTTTTTTTATTTTATCTCAGTGCTAGGAAGAACTGGATTGATTTTGGGGAAAGTTGATTCTATATTTCTGACACTAGGGGGAGCTTTATCTCCAAAAGTTTTTGTGCCATGATTTTTCAGCTGTTGGTCCAATTTAGTCCAAATTTAGCGCATATGAAGGGACTTTAACCGAACAAATCTTGTGTTTATCATATTTGACTCCAAGAGTTCCCATTTTACTCACTAGGAGGAGCTTTTTTACTAAAAAAACACAGTTTTTTAGTTAAAAAAAAAACATGGCTTCCTTAACATTGGTCCGATTTCGTCCAAATTGGGTACAAATGAATCGGCTCGAGGATATATGTATAGTATTTATTATGTTTTACATACATTTTTTTTCAATAACATAAAATACTGTTTTTGGGAATAAATTCACATTTGAATTAAGGAGTTAAATCAAGGCGGTTTCTTGTACAATGCAGGGGATTTGGGGCTTTTTGGGGACTATACCCTTGCTGTCGACGGCGTAGGACTAATTTAACTTTGTATTAATCACTAAAGTACACACTTATACAGGATATCCTAACACACTGTCAGAGTGAGACATACCAGTGAGGCACCAATAGAAGTGTTTTTGAGTCCAGGACCGATCCTCATCACATTATTACAGTATTTGTTTTGGAAGCTGCTGGCTGCATCTCCATATGTTCCCAATAGATGCTTTAAATTGTTAAACCTTGAGTCTAAAAACTGCATTCTTTGGACGAGAATCCTCACGTTGAAGTGGACGTGAGGACGCAGCCTGCTCAGCCCCCAACCTAGAGAGCATCTAGAGGGAGATGAGGACACGGACAATGGCTGCCGCCTGGCTTTTCTCTCTCTTGATATAGTTCCTTGAACATTGGAACAATCAATTTCCTTCACAAGAGAACAGTTTGTATCACGGCGCATTGTACAGCTGGTCTGTGGGATAATGGGTCAGAGTACTCTGTGTGAAACACAACCTGACAGCTTTCATCCGACACAGGCTTATACGTGGTTGGCTGCTGTAAGTGAAGCACTATGTTTTCTCACATTTTCTGAAGTGAGTGGAAATAAGCCTGCCGTTTCTCTTTTGCATTTCCTTGCCCTGTTGCACCCCTTCTGGCTCTCTCACTCTTTTCTTTCTCTCCTCCTCCCTCTTTTTTTTTTTCTTTTTCTCTCTTTAATTACGAGAGCTTCCATTTGCCGCATAACCTTGAACTCCACTGAAGTTTATCTTACCCCAGTAAGTCCACTACGCTTCTTTGACTTTGAGTTCTTCCAAGGCTTTTTCCGCCCAACACGACGTCCTTTGTCACATGACTCAGATACAAGAAACAGTATGATACAGTATTTATTAGAGGCGCGCCGGCGGGCCAGTTTGATATGATCGGCAATCGGCTGAAAAGTCTGGCTCAGGCCGATTCGGCTTGGTACATCAAGCTTGAGCTACCATGGCTACAAACATCTCGCCAGAAAAACCTGAAAAACACCAGGAAACACTAAAGCTCGCAATTTGTAACACCAGTAAGGACAAAATAAGAACCAATATCCTGAAAACGTTTGGGACAACAAACTTAATCAGACAAAATTTATCACGCCGCGGAACACACCGAGCTTCAAGAAGCTAACGTTAGCAGAATGGTTAACGTTAGCAGAGTTACTAAAGCTAGCGATAGCTCAGAGTCAGCTACGGGAACGCTGTCTGCCTCTATGTATGCTGTCAGTTAGGGTTTTAAAATGTTCTAGTAAGATATCGGAATCGGCCAAGTTCGGTGTTGCCTGGTCAGACTTTATAAAAATCGTCGATCGGCCAAGAAAATTGGCAAATCGGTGCAGCTATAATCAAATAGTTCTAATTTTCATGTTTTCACAAAATGATTAGGTTATTTTGTGGATATTATCATAGAAAAATGTGAAAATTACATTTTACATTTACATTTCTTTTGACAATTACATTACAATGTGATACTGATATATTTAACGTTTGGGGTATTTGTCGTAGAATGAATGGTGTTTACATGGATTCGATTTTACAAAGAAAGAAGTACTGAAAGTGTTTGATACTGCGCTGAATTATAAATAACAGCATCATCGTTGTGATTGCCAGTATTTCACTGGAATTCAACAGGGAATCTTTAACAGTATTTTACCATAAAATCTATACTAGTATTATATACAGCTCAGTATTGTAATATTATATAGAGTAATAAAAAATTGCTTTAGATGACGGTAGGTATACTGTAATACAAAAATATCATTCTGGCAACAGTGGTTGAGAGTATTTTAACATAATTATAATTTAACAAGGAACTTCACCAGTGTTGTTACAGTAAAATCTGATTTTATACAGCACAGTACTGCAATATTAAATATCATTAACAGTAATACAGTATACCGTTGACAGTAGGTATACTGTAAAATAAGAGTATATTTCTGGAATCTGTGGCTGACAGTATTTAACAGGGATTTTTTTCCCAGTATTTTTCTAAGATGACAGAAGGTATACTGTAAAATAATAGTATATTTCTGCCAACTGTAGCTGAGAGTATTAAATTGTAATTTAACAGGGAATTTTTACATTTTTTTACAGTAAAATCTATATCTATAATCTATAGTATAAACAACATAGTTTTATAATATCATTTAGAGTACTGCTGCTTTAGATGACAGAAGTTGTACTGTAAAACCAAATAATCACTCTGGCAGCTGACAGTATTTTACTGTAATTTTACACTGAAATATTTTGAAGTGCAGATTTCATAGTTCAGATGACGATTTTGGCTGCCTGGCTTCTATAATAAGTAGGAGCTCTGTATCTTCCTCGCTGCCCCCAGCTCGGACGCTTGCTGAGGCTGCATCAGATATGATTGACAGTCTTTGTGGTCACCTTTTGACTGGGGGCCCCTCACCTCTGATGCGGTAGAAAACACACATCTCCAGGCTCCAGGAAACCCGCGCTTCTTAAAACGACTCACTAACTCATCCTGGCAGGCCTCTCCTTTCTCATGGTAGACCTGCTTCTGGTAAAGAGCTATCATGACATATATCTTCCTCCCTAAGTCCATCCATCCATCCCTCGACCTCTTCGGCTGATCTGGCCTCCCTTGAAGTCACTCAGGGACTCGGGGAATGGAGGCCATGTTCCTGGGGAGGGCCACTGACGCGCTGTAATCCGTTTGGTCTCGCTCCCCTTCCTCAGGTCTCCCATTTCTTCTGCACTGATAGATATTACATTCACCACTTTATTTATTTCCAAAGATCTAGATAGGGGAAGAAAAATGAAATGATATTCCAACAACTTGAGGCCGCGGTAGGGCGTGTTTCTTAGAGTTCGGCCATCTGAGCGGCGATCGTCGATGCATCTGATAACGCGTGGAAGCCGTTGTGATTCAAACTACTGAAAGTCCACCAAGATCTCCTCTGAGTTGTTTTTCCCCTTCTGTTTCAGAGCTGACGTTTGCTTGGATTTTCAACGAATACCCATATTTTGTCCGTCAAGACAGCCGTCGATTCATCTCCCAAGAGACCGGGAGCCTGTACGTCGCAAAAGTGGAGCCGTCAGACGTTGGCAACTACACCTGTGTGGTAAACAACACCGTAACCAGGGAGAAGGTCCTCAGCTCTCCGACACCGCTGGTCCTCAGGAACGATGGCAAGTATCTACAGTTTGAAGCCCACAGGTTCAACCTTCTCTGACCTCATAGTCTGTCTACCTCATATTATTTTTCATTAAAGTCGATATTTATTTGTGGTTTAGAGTTTGTATCACCCAGTGTGCGTCAATTCAGCATTAAGTTTTGCTCAAATTTAGTGGAAAAGCTTAGAAAAGAACACAATTTCAAACCTCTATATTAAAAATTCTGTTGGGACAGAATCAAATTCGGTTAACTACCTCTGTGTTTTATTGAATAACTGGATGAAACACAATCGCAAACGCTTCCAATGCTTTTTCCACTGGTACATTTTACCAATTGAGCTCCATTTTTTGAAATGGTGTTAAATTGATATGCTTCTGAAATGGTCACTCTATTCACTGGAGTTATAATGAAAACAATAAAACTGTTTCCAGGCTAAATGAATAAATGTTCGACATTCACACTGAGCTTTTAAGGAATGTGCCTTTAATGCATGATTGATTGAAAAAAACAGAGCGTTAAGGAAATGTTAAGTGTTCTCTGCAGACCTTTGGGCTCTGCTTGGTGAAGATGTTTACTAGACGGACATTTATTAGCAGTGTTACACCATCCAGGGTCATAAAGAACTGAACAATGTAACTTGAATCAACTGCAAAATGAATAAAAAGGGTCAAATCATTTTCGTAAAACATGTACAATTAGTTGATGTACGACTCAATGAGTAAGAACCGCTTGTTTTTGCGACTTATCAACAAAAAGTCGGGGATATAATTAAATAGTTATTGTACAAAACGTTTGTACCTCTTTTTGGGCCATCATTTTTTTACTTTCAGCCCAATTTTATCCAAATTTAGTTCATTTGAATTGACTTGAGGAGATCTGTCTTGTATGAATCATTTTTTCCTCTAATAGTTCCCATTTTACACACTAGAGGGACTTTTTATGAAGAATGCTGTTTCTTGGACCTAACTTCGCATTTCATTTGAGGTGTACGATCAGAGAAATTGCATGTACAAGGCAGGGGAGTGGGGTTCTTCTGGGATATACAGACATAAATGTGATTGTATTTACCAGCAGTGTGGACGTGACTCAACCCAGCTGGACGAATTACAACCAACTGAATTTGAGTTTTTTTGGGTTTTTTTTCAAAAATACAGTAGAATCTGTTTTTATAGACGTTTAACGCTCTATGAAAATGATCTTCTGTCTTAAAAATTATGCTAAAGATATGCATTTATTATCCACTGAACTATAAGAACATTCCTTTTCGAAATGAAATTCCAATACAAAAACATTTTATCACTCAGTCCTCTATCATTGAACTTTTTTGTTTTTGTTTAGACCAGCTACAAAAACGCAATTTCCATCAACATGATGTTCTTCTGACCTGCAGATCATCAAATAATCCCTGATGTTGTTTGTGTTCTGCGTCGTGATGTGTTTCTGCTGCTGCCTCTGAGGAAAACCGTTGCTGTTTAATTTATGCCTTTTTGACTTGACGGCTTACTTGAAATTAAGACGTGTGACAAAGTAATAATGCGCTGCCAGAAAAATTATATCATCAATTACAATAAAAACAGGGTAAAACCCATCCATGCATATTTTTCATAATCAGGTATCACTGAAGTGGCTTACAATGATAATAATAATAATAATAATAATAATAATAAATAATGTAGCTGGTCATTAATAAAGCCATTAATCACAAATTGCCTTATTATGTAATACATATGCTCCTCTCTCGTCAGATGAAACATCAAGAGTATTTGTAGTATTATCGAGTATTTTATATGGTATTAAGAACTTCTCTTGCTGAACTTGTCTTGATTCTGTCGTTTGTAGGAGTGATGGGTGAATATGAACCCAAAATAGAAGTCCATTTCCCTGATTCGGTTCCGGCTGCGAAGGAATCTGTGGTGAAACTGGAATGTTTCGCTCTGGGAAAGTAAGTAATTTTATATATGTGTGTGTGAGTGTGTGCAAATGTGTGTGAGTGCAAATCTGTGTGTGTGTGTGCGTGTGCATGTCTGGTGAGTGCATTTTTTTGCATGTATGCGCTTGTGTAGTGCATGTGTGTTTGGGTTTGTGTGTGCGGACGTGTGTGTGTATGTAATAATAATAATTATAATAATACATTTAATTTATAACGCACTTTACATTTGGATCAAATCTCAAAGTAATACAAGGTAAACGCAGATAAAAGCATCAATAAAAAATAAAATAATAACTATATAAAAACATGACCAATAAGCAGTAATGCTAATTAAAGTTATAGGTTCTGATAAAAAGGAAAGTTTTAAGTCTTTTTTTTAAATGTGTCAGTCGTCTGTGGAGCCCTCAGATGGTCAGGGAGGGCATTCCACAGACGAGGGGCAGCAGAACAGAAGGCCCGATCACCCATGGTGCTG
>VRLP01007685.1:0-20448 GCA_009660295.1 Lophius piscatorius | reverse complement strand
CCAGTGGTGTGATGTAGGCGGTGTAGGAGTATTCCATGGTCAACTGTGTCGAAGGCAGCAGACAAATCAAGGAGAATCAGGAGGGAAGGTGAACCAGCATCTGATGCCATCCGTACTTCTTTTCGCATCTCATTTTTCTCACATTTTTAAAGGATGCCAATAATTCTGGAGGTACTGTATATAAACCCGACCAAACAGGATATTCCAAACGCCCCTCTCCCCGGCAACGCTCTCCGTCTCGACCGGCTCCTCCCCTCGTTGTCATATTATTCACTTTATAACACGGCAGCCATATTGACTAATTTACCAACTTCAGAGTTTGAGTCATTCCTCGTGTTTTGTGTTTTTATTTTCTCTCAGGACCCCCAGCGGCTTCAGCCCCCGTAGGTCCTCACTCCCTTCATCGTCTCCACTCCTCGTCCCCCTCACCCAGCCTTCTGCATTCCTCACCCTCCCTCTCCATCATCTGGACATTATGATTCATCTTTCTGCTTTTGGGTCCAGATCTGGATTTTAACCCAAACCATAACAGCTAGCGGTAAAAGAATCGAAAAAAACAGCTCTTCTGTTTTTGTAAGAATAATCACACACCTTTGATAAGGTTTGAATTCAGAAACTGATAGTTGCAGTTCAAACGTCTTCTCAGATCAAAGAATTTTGGTAAAATATCCCAAATGTTCAAAATGAGAATTTCCAGCTAATTTGAAGAGAAGTATCATCTTAAAATGCTTAAATACAACATTTTCATTTTAGTTCAAACTCATAATGGACTTAAATCTAGAGCAGTGTCACCACAAAAAAATAGAAAGACACTTTATAAATCCTCGGAGGAAATTTTCGAAAAAGTCAAAAAAAAGGAAAAGTCATGCGACAAAATCTTGGGGAAAAAATAAAATTTTAAGTATTAAAAATGTTAATACTTAATAACATTTTTAATGGTGGGTGATTCTGAGACACAAAACTTCCTTAAATTCGTAAAATATAGTTAAAAAAAATCGGATTTACCAGCTTATTCCAAGACGTCTGTCATATTTAAGGAATCTTACCGAGTAAATTTCCCTTGTTCCACCTGCAGATTTGTAACTTCTTATAAGCTGAAAACACCTTCTATTCATGACTTTTCTACTTATTTTTATTGGGGCCTTTTTTCCAGTGTGACGTTGAAGAATCAGGCGACTGAAGGACGAACTATTAAAATAACGTCTTTCCTGTATCTGCGCCCGCCATCTGGTGAAAACAACAAACCGTCGATATGACATCCATTTTTTTTTTTTTCTTCATCTCTCCTGCAGCCACGTATGACATAACGGCTTCTTCTTCTTCTTCTTTTTTTTTTTTTTTCCCCTCTCGGAGCCTCCCATTATCTCCCCCGTGCAGCCGTACGCTCACAAATGGTCTCCATGTGTCCGCTGGCGAGCCGATAAGTCTCCGTGTCTCTGGAGGATCTTTGTATCCAGATCGATTTAAACCAGATTCCCTCTCTGGGTAAATATACACGTCCACACGCTGTCGGGTTAAACCGCAGAGGCCGACCACGTCTGTGTGTTTTAAAATAAACAGCGGATTTTTTTTTAACAGCTCTCGAAGGACTCGCCGTCGTAAACGTACCTCCAAACGTGAGCTACCATCTTCAAGGCAGAGTCCGCCGCCAAGTCTAAATAATACGTGAGGTCGCTCCTGTCGGAATACTTCTCCTCGGACCGTAAAATAAACACGGCCGGTTTGACCTTTGACCTGCCAGCTGCCTGTTGCCAGGGAAAATGGCGGAACCGAAAAGTCGATTTAATGATCAGTAGGAAGAAAGGAAAGTGAAGAATCGAATATTGTTTTGTCTTTTTGCGTCCGGAGAATCAGTCATCTGGAGTCGGTTCAGTCCGAGGGTCTTTACTGGTTCATGAAATTATGAAATTAGATTCAGTAGAGAAGAAAAAGAAATGGACGACATTTGGGATTATTTAGATTTTAAGTGTCCATATTAACCACGGTCATTTCAGTACTCTAATGCCTCATGCTCACGCTGGCTCCTGACCAGCTGCTGCTCAGATTAGATCTTGAACGCCTCATAGTCTGGTAGTTCTTGAAAACCTAATACTCTGGTAGTCTTTGAACGCCTCATGCTCTGGTAGTTCTTGAATACCTCATACTCTGGTAGTCTTTGAACGCCTCATGCTCTGGTAGTTCTTGAATACCTCAGACTCTGGTAGTCTTTGAACGCCTCATGCTCTGGTAGTTCTTGAATACCTCAGACTCTGGTAGTCTTTGAACGCCTCATGCTCTGGTAGTTCTTGAACGGATCATTTTATAGTGGTTCTTGAATGCCTCATATTCATAGTGGTTCTTGAACGCCTCATTCACTGGTAATTGTTGAAAGCATCATCGTCTGGTAGTTCTTGAATTCCTCATACTCTGGTAGTACTTGAATGCCCCATACTCTGGTAGTCTTTGAACGCCTCATGCTCTGGTATTTCTTGAATGCCCCATACTCCGGTAGTTCTCGAACGCTTCATACCCTCGTAGTCCTTGAACGCTTAATACTCTGGTAAATCTTGAAGTCTTCATACTCTTTTACATCTCGAACGCCTTGTGCTGTGGAAGTTCTCGAACGCCTCATACAACAACAAACAAGCTTCAGGTCGTTAACTTACCTAGTTCAACAAAAATCAAAAGAGAAAAAGAAACAGATTAACTTCCCTAACCTCCCTAACCGCAAAGCAGGAGAAAATAGTTTACAAAAGAAAAGGGTTTCCAACATATATCCCACTTTTTACAGTATGTACAAGATGATTATATTAAAGGACTATTTACACATCGACACATGGAAGCTAGTTTAACTAGCTTAAATTCAAGAAGACAAATCCCACTACTAATAGTTGCAAGAAGTTCTTGAAGGTCTTATACTCTGGTAGTACTTGAACGTCTCATACTCTGGTAGTTCTTGAATGTCTCATACTCTGGTAGTTCTTGAATGTTTCATACTCTGGTAGTTCTTGAATGTCTTATACTCTGGTAGTTCTTGAATGTCTCATACTCTGGTAGTTCTTGAATGTCTCATACTCTGGTAGTTCTTGAATGTTTCATATTCTGGTAGTTCTTGAATGTTTCATACTCTGGTAGTTCTTGAATGTCTCGTACTCTGGTAGTACTTGAATGTCTCATACTCTGGTAGTTCTTGAATGTTTCATATTCTGGTAGTTCTTGAATGTTTCATACTCTGGTAGTTCTTGAATGTCTCATACTCTGGTAGTTCTTGAATGTTTCATACTCTGGTAGTACTTGAATGTCTCATACTCTGGTAGTACTTGAATGTCTCATACTCTGGTAGTTCTTGAATGTCTCATACTCTGGTAGTTCTTGAATGTCTCATACTCTGGTAGTTCTTGAATGTCTCATACTCTGGTAGTTCTTGTTTGCTCTTGTCCATTTCTTTTCCAGAACAAACTCTGGTTGTTTTAGTTTAAAATCTTCCCATACTCATGATCGTCAGTACTCTATTCATTTTCTTTTTTTTATAAATCATTTTATCGTTATTTACCAAGTTAACGGTCTCCTTTAGATCTGTGAGACTGGAAAAGGAATTAACTTATTTATTCATCCATTTTATTCCTTGGAATTTATTTATAATATTATTATTATTATTTTTTTTTTCATCTTCTTTTTTTCAATTATTGGAAAATGTATTATTTGCATTCTAGACTGAAAACGCATTAACACTATTATTTAATTCATATCAGTGGGAGAAAAAAAACTAATAAAAATATATGCAGTGGTTTGTAAAAGTTGATTTTGTAAAGTGAAAGAAACAATAAAGTATATAAATAAAATAAATAAATAAATACTCCCAACTCCCCAAATCCCGATCGACTTTTTTTTCCAGGGGGTTAAAGTTGGAATTACCCACCATGCACCCTGTTCCACATCCCCTTACCTGCATTGACTGATCGTCCCTTAATTCCCTTATGCGTGAACGTTTGTCTCCATGTGTCCCCCTCCTCCGTCAGCTGGGATGGGCTCCGGCCCCAGGACGAGCGGTTACAGAAAAACGGATGGATGGAAAGCTGTGAGTTCTCTTCAAGCGTCTTATTTATCATTTCTTGCCTTAGATGATGGTTTAGAAAACACATCTGGAGATAAAGCCGATTATGCAAACATCTCTCCGCGTCGGGGAGGTTGTTTTCTTTGAAGCGCTCTGAACCGCAGCAGATGTGCCGGGCGTCTGATTTCGCCCTGATTAATCGGATCCAGGTGACGGACAAGAAGTTAAATTTGGCTCTCGGTTGGGCGAGGAGATAAACATGAGCCTCTGCGTAGAAGAACACGAGGAAAACATGAGCGAGGGGGGGTGATCTGAGGTCAGTTCGAACGCCATCGATCAAACTCCGAGGCAGGTGTTGAAGGTCAGCTGACCCTCGTTCACACGTCCTACGCGGCCGAAGAGCAGGAACCAGATTAGATTCACACACTGAACACATCGGCCTCCCAGAGAGGTCAGGAAAACTTCCCTGTGAAAGCGATTAAAAGAAGGAAATCATCACCCCGAGAAGAGGATATCAATCTCTTTGCTTCTCTCCTCGCCAGATTCCAGGGTTCCCCCCCCCACCCCCCGACCACAACAACCCTCGTATTCCTCTCGTTCCCCTGGTCTCTCCTCGAAGAACGGCCAAGTTGGATTTTTTTTTGTAAAACAAGGGAATCCCAGGCCAGATGAGTTCAGCATTATAACTCAACTGTCAGAGGAGCTCCGGGGAGGAGGGCCGTAAGGAGGCAACTCAGGGAACACAGAAGGGAAGGAGTCAAGATCAAACGCTGTGAAGGAGACCAGAAGGACGGGGGACACAACAATGATCCTTTTCAACGCTGCTTCAACATCTGCCTCGGATACAACATAGAAAAACATGGAGCTCAATGCAAAAGTTGACTCGCCAGTGAACCGGCTGACTGGAACGACATCAAGACCTACAAGTCCCAAACCATGTCCCCGAGTCAACTCTTACACACCGCCCCCCCAGAACCATCGACAAAAATGTCGTTTTTGGGTGCCTTTTATTCTCGGGTTCACTGTGGTTCTAGATTCCAGACCAACAAGTCCAAAGCTGAGACAAATGGATCCCTTTAACAATAAACCAAGTTCCAAAGTCAAGTCAAATAGTTGTGACAGGTCAAACAAGCCTCAACCTGTGTCCCCCTTTACATCCTATAGATCCCAAGTTTAGTTAGACTGGTTCTAAATGAAGACCAATGACTCCTAAGTTGAGACAAATGACTCTCCAGTTAGGACAAGTGAGACAAAGAGATGCCGAATAATATCTCACCTCATGTTAGACAGGTCCCACAATTAAATCAACAATTCAAGTCACGCTCAAAGTCCAGTAGCGCTGAGATCAAGACCATCAAGACAAATAGATCCCTTTACGTTCAGACCAACAAGGTCCTAAGTCATGTCCTGATTGACGTAACAAAGGTCGCCAAGTCTTGACTCAAGTCAGGTCAGATGGATCTCACATCCAAACCAGTGAGTTCTCAGGATACATTAAGTCAGACGCCCAACTCATGTCCAAAGTCTAGAAAGACCCAAGGTCCCATCAATACGCACAAGTTCCCGAGTCATGTCCCAAGTCAAGTCAAGTAGGCCTCACAAGAAGGAGTTATTGGCCTCATCATGGCCGACAAGTCCTACATCAGGTAGGTCTCACATCAAGACCAACAGGTTCCCGAGATGTAGTACGAAACAAGTCAATTAAGACTGGGTCCAACATCAAAGCCATCTGGTCCAAAATAATGGTAAACAAATCAGGCTACAGATAAAGAAAATAAATGTCAAGATTAACGAGTTAAACTAATACCGAGACGAATTCATCTTATGTTTAACAAAAACACCGAGGCAAATTTGCCGAAGACGTAACATAACAGGTTAACGTTTTTTTTTAGAAATTTTATTTCGGAAAAGTGAAATGTCCCGAAGCAGAAACAGAAAGTTTGAATAAGGGAAGACGAGGAAGTAAAACCACCAGTAGAGTACGGGAAGAAAAACATGGAGGTACCCCTCCAGAGTGACATAAAACAACCAAAGTGATGTGGATTACTGAGTGCATGGACAGTTTATCAAAACATCATCCGTTAGCGCCAGAAAGGAAAGAACATCAATATTAACAGTCAAGATTTCCGTCTAACGTCCTGTGAAACATTCATCGCGGCATCTAAAAAGACAGACGAGCATTCTGGGCCGTCCTGCTGCCGGTCGCTGAATCGCTGCGAAAACAATCAACAGCCAAACCCTCGACGGAACACTCGTCCCTAAACTTCCTTTAAGGATGTGGAGTGAGGAGAGATGGGGAACGTTTGAATAATGGACGTACTGGAGGACGTTTTATGTCAGAAGGTTGACCTGTAGACGGGCGCAGACGGAAATAAGTCCAAAACGATTCGAAGACAGTACAAACCTCCGCTGAGGCTAATAAGTTATTGCCTTAAAGTCAAGTTGCAACAAAGATTTAAGACACTAATACATTTTGTGGAGCTCAGTGGGTTTCACCACTGACTTTGGTCCAGGAGACTTGGGTTCAAAACCCAAGTGGAAAGAGGGCGAGGAAGAAATCCAGGTAAGACTTTTAGGCAAGGTCCCAAGTGCTACCAGGCTAACCTGCCACATCTAGTGCCGGTCCGCATCCGGGCTGAAGGGGAGGGATGTATCAGGAGGGGCATCCAATGTAAATGTAGGCCAGAAGACAATCAGCTGTAGAATAAAGAATCATTCCCTAAAAAATCATAAAGTGGAACAAAATGAACCGAAAAAGGAATGAAGACCCCGGCCAAAAGGAACAAAAGAAGGTGAGGCACTGGGCCGGACTGTTGCTCCCGGTGGTTCCCCACAACTTCAATAGCTTCAATAGCGGAAAGAAAGGCTGAATGTATAATTCACGGAATGAATGACACACATATCTCTGTTTTGTATTAATCGTGCAAAGGTCGTGAAAATCCCTGGTGACACCCGTTGGACTAGAGCGGGTAATATCAGGGAACGAAAAGTTCTGATTCCGTGTCGTTCTCGCTGCACGACACGGATTGTGATGAACTTTCCTGGTCGTATTAGTTTATATTATGTCTGAAAAACAAATCTTCTATATTCTCCTGAGGGTCTGGGATGAGAAGAGGGAAGGTGGAACTAATGTAGGTTTAAAAATAAGGGTAGTAATAATAATAATAAAATCAAAGACAGCACTGAGGACGGACCTTGTACTGAAGCCTGGATAAGAGGAGCAGCGTTTGGTCACGCACGGCGACACCTCAGCTGGAAAGTGTTGGTGGGAAAATGCGGAAACGCTTACGACGGTTTTTGATGGCCGTTTGATGACCTCGAGTTCAGATCAAGGCTACTTCCTTTTCTTCAACTTTGAAGCCGCGTAGAACACGACACATAAACCTGCGATGGTGAACTTGTTAAGCCCACTAGGGGGTGGATTTAACATGTAACGCCCTCATGTGTCAAAGCAGCAAGAAAACAAAGAAAAATACAAATACACACAAACACATACACACACACACATACACACAAACATACAAATACACACAAACACACACACACACACATACACACAAACATACAAATACACACAAACACACACACACACACATACACACAAACATACAAATACACACAAACACACACAGACAAACATACATATAAACACACAGACAAACACAAACATACAGATACACACATAAAGACACACAACCATACAAATACACACAAACACACACACACAAACACACACACACACATACACACACATACACACACAGAGCAATGACATTGTTATTAATAAAACTTTAGAAGAAGATGAGTGCTCATCAGAACAGGAAGTTAAGAAACAAGAACGGAGGAAATGATGTCATAAACAGGACCGGCTAGGACAAGGTCCAGGACGAGCTCATGGACCGAGAGACAGACAGAGAGAGAGTAAGACAGACGACGGGGACCGGAGGGAAGCATGGAGGTTATATGGGGAAGCAGAAACTTCATAAGGGTTCTGGATTGCTCGAGGCCCGTTGGAACCGGTCCAGATGCTGACAGGTTCCAACGGGCCTGTCAGCATCTGCACAGATATTGAGTGCGGTGAGACCCGGTGGACCTCTGGGTGGGAGGCATCACAGTCTTACTTGCATTTACCCAAGCACACAATCGCGGACCACCTCCAGGGCCATACTGGAAAGCCCGTCAGAACCAGTGACGTAAGCGGGTAGCGGATACTTACTGGAAGCCTGGAGGTCAGAGGGAAATGATTCATGAGTCACCGCCAACCGGTCATCTGGAGATTGTGGGTGGATGATGGTTGAGACATTCTGGGGAGGTTGGGTGACCCCTGATGACCTCCCAGTTTCCCTCAATCAGCAATATCTGCAATCATTTCGAGGCTATACTCGAGTGTCAGCTTGTCAGTGGGGGAGATCTTTTGATAACAAAAAAAAAAAACCTTTTCAGGATCATACACACCCATGGAGTTGCTCAACAGGACTTATGAGATAAGCATAAACTTCATCACGGAAGATCTCTCAGCTTCTCAAAGCCACAACTGTGCCGGGCGGATCGAGAGGCTCGTGCTCCAGCACGCCGGGCCAAGAGAGGCTCAGTAACTTGCCAGTACTTTCTAAGAAAAGTCTTATGGGTGGTTTTTGATGGTAATCTGGTTTAATCCAAACTCTAGCTGGAGCAACATGTTTGTTAGCCGATGTCAGCAGACGTCTGTGATCTGATGGATTTCAAATCTGCCCAAATTGAATTTCAAATCTGGAGGTCTTTGAGGAACGAAAACCCATTCAAATCAGTGGATTCCTGTCAAGTTAGAGCGATAAGAACCGGTCCAAGCTGTGCTGTCAAGGTTCGCTTATCCAAAACCAACAACTGGACTCGGAGACTGCGAGGGAGACTTACCCAGAATCCCCCTGTTTGGCCTCAGAGCACAAACAGGGGGACCCAAGTGGATCCACTCCACTGCTGGAGCCGCCAGCAGACCAAGTGTTACCAGGTGACGGCACATTCTCAGCCTGTGAGGGTCCATCGGCCTCAGGTTTCATAGTCCGCCCGCCTCATGTGGACTAGATCTCTGAGGACAAGAGTAAGATCAGTTTTCAGTCCTCTGTTGATTCATGAAGTGTTTTCTGATGCCTCTGCAGGAAGTCGTTGACACAACAAGTCACTAATGATGGTTTGTGTTTCTGCTGAGGCCCGGCAGCTCGTTGCCCTCTTAGTAGGTGGGATACATGGGACACTTTTCTGCTCTCCTCATGCAATGTCGGTCGCCCGTTTACATGATCTGTGAACTCCAGTTCGTAAAATGGCAATAATGCTACGATGAGCTGGGCGCCAAACGCCAACAAGTGCCCAGAAGAAGAATACGACGAAGAGGGCATGGACAGGAAGTGACTTTTCGTCCATCTAAACGTCCAAATCGGAAAGGGGATTTTTACTTGCAGCATTTTCTTTCCGATTAGGAGTCTTTTCCGAATCTATTCAGAATCAGGCTGTCCGTGTAAACCCAACTACAGTTTCCACTGAGTGACGGAAACGCTTCAATCAGCTCAAAGGTCTGATTCAGGAGTTGTTCTGCTTATTTAACCCTTGTATTTATGCAAAGTCAATATGCGGAACACGAAACTGATGTCCACACCGGATTGTCGGGGCTCGGGTCAACAATTACCATCGCTGGTACTGTTGGAAAACAGGGTACCGGCCCATGGAGGAAAATAGATGGTCCACTGTGGCGGCCATAAGAAGATTTTTTTTCACATAAATACTGACCTACTGGTTGAATTGGACCCACAGACAATAGGAAGATTATAAACGATGTAAATCTGCCGTGTTAAGGCTTAAAAAATGACATCAGGTTGGCGTAAATCAACAAAAAGCAAGTCCAGTTATCTCCCGCTACAAGCGGAAACTTTGTAAAAACATCTCAAACCTGTCATTAATCTGAATCTAATCTACGTTTCCCACTCATCGCTGATAACGACTCTCATTTTTCAGCGGCGCTTCCTGCAACCCTTTAAGCGCCTCTGTCATGTTTTTATTACTCGCAATATCGGCGCCGATCCTCCCTCCTCCCTCGCCGTTCCGGTTTCATCACAATAAAACTCCCAATATTAAAGGGTCATCAACAAATCAAACCTCAGCAGAAGGTTTTCGTCCGGCGGTGGGAAGAGACAGAAACCAGATAGTGCGCTAAAGTCCGACCTGATAAATCTGGAGGGATTATCCTGTCAGGTCACACGGGGACGCATGGCAGCAACGGAACTGTTGTTGCTTTAGCTGATTGCTTTATCTCTAATGTGATGTCGGGGGCATGGAATATAAATAGTACTCACCTCGTGGATCATTTCAGTTATTTTAAGCCTTTTACCTGTCAAACACAACTTTATTTTCAATTCTTCCAAACAGTTCATGACAGAAAGGGGATTAGGACGCGTTTCCAGCCAAGTGCCTGGTGTAGCTAAACAAGAAAATAGAATAGTAGCATAGATCTACAAATGTAGACCTATGCTACTTGCTACTGGCAAGTTTATGTCCCTGAAAAGTCCCCAATCCCCTGTGTTCTTCATCAATCGTCCCCATATTAAATGTAAAGCACTGTTCGGATAAACAGTGTTTATTTTTTGTGAAATATCTCCCCCAAAGTTAGTAAAATATAAACTATTAGGGTGAAATATGACATATATAAGAGGTGGATCTCCTCGAGTTGATTCATAAGCACCAAATCTGGAGTAAATCAGACCAACTGTAAGGAACTTAGGTTTAAAAAACTGTGTTTTTTGTATAAAGATCCCCCTAGTGAGTAAAACAGGATCTTTTAAAATATAATATCTATGAGATAGATCTCATTGAGTCGAATCAGATGCATGAAATTTGTACTAAAAAGGGGCCAATGGTTAAGAACTCATGTCTTTAAAACAGTATTTTTATGAAAAACCTCCCATGAGTGAGTAAAATATGAATAATTACAGTAAAACACAGTGTATAATATCTAAACCTATTCTAATCCGACCAACGATTAGAAGCTATGGCTGAAAAATCTTTTACCCTTAGAGGGTGAAATACGAACTATTAGAGTAAAACACAACATTTACCAGATAGATTTGGACTCAATCGGACCAACGGTTGTGAAATGATGGCCCAAAGACTTTTTGAGATAAGACTCCACACAGTGTCAGGAATCTATATTTGAACTTTCCCAAAATCAGTCCAGTTCTGCCTCGAATTAATGTCAATGTGGGTGTAAAAGTTGAAAATGATCCATCAAATAGTTTTTGAGTCTTCTTCTTCTTCTTCTTCTTCTTCTTCTTCTTCTTCGGGATTTAAAAGACAGTCGACATCCTTTAGTTACTGCGTCCTTCAGGCTTTGGTCCCTTCTTTTTCTTCTTCAGCGAGGGGCCAAGATGGCTAACGCGATTTGTCGGGTTCGTCTGAACCTCCCCCAGTCTCGGTTATTTTTTTGATTAAAAAAAAGAAGTGGAATTTCTTTCATACAAATATATATCTGTAATAAAAAAAGAAGTGTCCAGTTCTTACAGACTGTGAGTGAGAAAAGACCTTTGAGAATTACCCAGAATCCCCCCTGTTTGGGGGAGTATGTTTACATTTGTAAGCAACAAACGAGAACGAACACAGGTAGGATTGAGGGGAGTTTGATTTAGTGTAAAAACTAGGTTCAAAAAATAGATCCTGGTTTAGACTAAAATATGTTTCTTTACTTTTTGGTCGACCTTTTACTGGGAGGGTCAGCAGTTTTGACCCGTTTTCAACTGGTTGAGCAGTTCAATTCCAAGGTCTCACTTTAATTCAGGCTCTACTTTGTGGTTCAATTCTTCACTTTCGGCCCCCCCAGACATCAGAATCTTGTTTTGACCCTCTGCCTCTTGTATATAAGTAATCATTTTCTAATTCTACTCGTTTCAACTGCATCCATGAGGTTTTTGAAAAAGGGCAGGGTACAGTTATGATTGGTTGGGAAGATGTTTGCGGAGTGCTTGATTTGCTTTGCTCAACAACGTTGATTTAATCGCGGGAAGCCGAAACATTGATGTAGTTTAGAATTCCACTAATTGTTCAACCATATCGTACATGAGGAGGGACGGGCCGGATCAGAAAAAAAAAGCCGTGGCTTACATTTTCTGACAGAACACTCCATCACGGATGTCGCAGTGATCTCACTCGTCTCCTGTTACCTTCACCGTCTTCCTCCTCTTCCTTTTCTTCCCGCTGGTCTTTTATTTACAGCGCCTTCAAAGAGGACTTCAGTCCGTGTGATCGGCAGCCCGGGACATGGATTTACCAGTCTCTGCTCCAGCAGGTCTCCGGTCTGGGCTCTGTTGAAACAGCTGTGGGGGGTTGTGACTCCCCCGGGTGCAGCAGCGCGGCGAAGCGTGAAGCATGATGGCGGAGGTTAAACCGCTCACTCATCTGTTTCGTTTTTTTTTTACCATGTTTGGATTATTTTCCACCTGATCAGACTGACGATCCACATTGACGTTTATTTCATTAAGAATCGCGCTAACGCTAAAAAAACCAACCCAGAATCCATCAGAGGAAATAAACAAAGAATAAAAGAAAAGTTCCAAACTATAGAAAACATTCACGGGCGTCTCAGTCAGTACTCGTAAAAATCATTTCTGGACCCGCAAATGAATGTAGACGTTAGTTGAAGGAGTGGGAAATCACGTGAAAGGTCCTTTTTATCTCCGACAAAGTCAAGATTAAACTCAACTGTCGTTTGATGTGTGCGTTTAAATGTTGTCTAGATGCACAAGGCGCTAAAGTTTAATTAAACTTATTTTATTAACTCCTTGAAATTTGGTTGGATTAATCACAAGTGTTACGTTTAGGTTCAAAACCCCAACCCAAATACAAACAACAAGTAAAAAACAGGGAATGTGAGCAAAAAAATAAGGTTTTAATGAAGAAAAAAGGCAAAAATATATCCGTCCAAAAAAAACGACGGCTTAAACGGACGAAAATCACAAAGTAGCAAATAATGAACTGCGAATGCAACAGATTCAGACGAGGAAGAAATGGAACACAGACACTAAAAGAAGGAAGTCAGCTTTCAAAATAAAACAGGAAACACAACCTGGAGATAACAGTAATCAGACTACAAAAGCAGAAGTTTGGATCCGGTTCGTTTATCAAGTCTTTGGGAAAAAGACGGTAAAACCAGGGAGCGCTTCCCCTGGTTTTTCTAAACAACAAAGTTCAGAGGTCTTAAACAGAAACGTCTGACCCCCAGTGTTCCGTTACCAGGGTTACGTAACTCACAGCAGGTTTGGACTCTCCGCTCCTTCACGTGTTTTATGGATCGAGGTCCAACAAATCAAACGGCTGCGGGAACGGTCCAGAGACTTTACATGCGTGACACCGTTTCCTGTTTTTAACTGCAGATTCAGACTCTGCCGAGGCTCAAAGGATGAATTTTTCCTCTCATATTTGCATTTGGAGACCTGCTTTCTTCATCATGTTTGCACTAGAAGCTCCGAGACCATCGGAGCGTGACTCACCGACGCTCCGTATGGAATAACCCTTTGCAAAACTCAGGCCGTGGATTATTCCTCATACCAGCCTGTCATTCATGCGTGGCCATGCTGAATTTCCTGCTACCATGGTGTTGGACTGTGGACAAATTATCAGCTGTTCTCATCGGCTCTATCAGCTGTTCCCATCAGAATCTATCAGCTGTCCTCATCAGAATCTATCAGCTGTTCTCATCAGCTCTATCGGCTGTTCTTATCAGCTCTATCAGCTGTTCTCATCAGCTCTATCAGCTGTTCTCATCAGCTCTATCAGCTGTTCTCATCAGCTGTTCACATCACACCTTGATTTTGTCTTTCTGACTTAGAGTCTCTCATAACTCCAGGTCCGTCTTTAATGGGCTGTTATTTGCGTCCTCATGCGCCTCTTAACGCCCAATATTCCCAGATTCACCAAGGTTACTTCTTAGTAGACTCATCAGCCACCACCACCACAGTCCAGACTCCAAGTGAGGACTTATCTCGCTGCTCAGGGCAGATAACTTTTGCTCCCAATCACCCCGAAGATTCTGAGACGTTCCAGATTGAACAGAAATTACAGAAAATATTTCATATACATGTAGAAACCTACAGAATACATACAGATAACAATTTACATCGGAATAAGATTACGATTTCATGAAATGAGATGAAACATTTGTATTTGTCAAAACATCTACAGCCAGGTCTTTTAAGGTGGCCTTGAATGCATTCAGTGAGAACATAACATTGAGCAGCAGCATTGAATACCCCCCACGGAGTCTTGATACTGGTGGTGGTGGCTGATGAGCCTGCTGAGACAGATGATTGATGAAGCTGATCTCTGAGAACTGGAGATGGGGAGGTGGACGACGCGTGAACAAGCATCATGAAAGAACTAGGTTCTCGAAGATAGAGTGATATTTAAAAAGACAGCAGCTGATGGTGATGGTGATGGCGAAGGTGTGACAAAGCGATTGAACGGATGTGTCTTCCTGAATGAGCGCAGGATAATAGAGTGGATTGATCTCTGATAGTGGCCCGAGTGTGAAAGAGGATAATCTTCCTGGCTGAACTTTCAGCAGATCTTCATTATATCCCCGAATATTCTGGGTTATTATGGAAATCTTGTTGCCGCCGATTAACTCAAGAACCGTATCAAGGATCATTTTCAAATTTTGTACCCACATAGACCTTAGTGGGAGGAGGGATTGGAGTGTTTATGGGAAAGCTCAGTTGCATATTTCCACCCCTTGGGGGAGCTTTATTGGCAAAAGTTTTTGGGCCATGATTTCTTAACAGTTGGTCCCATTTTGTCAAAATTTGGTGAATATTAATCGACCCAAGGAGATTTATCTTGTATTTATCATATTTTAGAGTAGTAGTTCATATATTACTCACAAGGAGGGAACTTTTATACGAAAAATACTGTTTTAACAGACATAACTCAAATCTATGTAAACGAGAATTTTAAAACTTTACACCCTTAAAGACTTTAGAGTGAGGAAGGACTGGATTGATTTTGGGAAAGGTCAGCTGTATATTTCTGACACTAGGGGGAGCTTTGCCTCCAAAAGGTTTTCGGGCCATAATTGTCGACCATTGATACGATTAATTCCAAATTCGGTGCGTATGAATCAACTCATGGAGAACAATCTTATTTTTATTATATTGTGATCTTATAGTTCTTATTTCTATCAATTAAGGAGCTGTTTTACTAAAAATATTGTGGAAATAACCTATTTTGAGGAGTTCTATCAGGGCGATTGCTTGTACAACGACTTTTCGAGGATAAACCCGGGCTGGTGGGGACGACAGCGGGGGTCTAGTTTCACATTTGGTGTTTCTCCGGTCTTTTGTGGTTCTTCTCTCTGTTTTCGTATTCTTATTTTTACTTACTTAATATAGCGGCCCCTTTTTATCTAACAATTTCTGTTCTGAATGTATCTAACAGTCACAATCTCCAGGTAAAAAAACGACTTTGTGGCTCACATAACATTTTATAAATTGTATTTCTTTGTTCAATGAGAATCGAACCTGAGTCCGCTCATCCAAGCATGAGGTCATGGTTCTCCGTCTGACAACGATGGATTGCTCCCTCCGGGGTTGGGGTTCACTTGCTGTCTCTAACAAAGAACTTTTTTAGGGTCATGAATGGTGATGAATGATGGGAAAATGGAGGCTTTGCATCGAACCGTTGTGGTAGCGAAGGGAGCTGTGCCAGAGAGCAAAGCTCTCAACTTACCAGTCGATCTTTGTTCTAACCCTCACATATGTTCTTGAGCTCCGGGTAGCGGCTGAAAGAATGAGATCCAGGTTCCAAGCGGTCAAAATGAGCTTCCTCCTCAGGTTGGCTGGGAAAGAGATCGAGTCGCTCAGACATCCTTAGGGAGCCGGCGGGGTTGAATCTCATCAGGAGGCCTCCAGGGTTCCCTCCCTTTGGACGTTTCCCCAGGATGTCCAACTGGGACGAGACCGCCTGGTAGGTCTAGAACTTGCTAGAGGGATTCCATAATTCATCTAAGCCGTGAACATCTCTTTACCTCCAAAGAAGAACTGGATGTGTTGATGCGTAGAGGGATGTCTGATGGAGTTTGCACCTCTGTTGATGATGATGTATGAAATCATTAAATCAAAGCCTGCTTTCAACATCTTGTCTCTTGCAGAGATGAGTAAGAAGAATAACGGCAGAGGTGAGTGTTATAGCGTGTCCCGGTCCTCCATTGCCCTCGCAGATGAGATCATTATCAGATCAACTTACATTTAAGGAATCTTTAGGCCTATCTCTTTTGGTCTGGACTAAAAATTTCAGGAGTGAAACCTTTCCTCGACCAACGTCGGGATCAAAGAGCTGGACTTGGGTCCCACAAAAAGAGGTGGACCAGCTAAGAAACTAAGATTATTTAGTTTACAGCGTGACAACCCTTTTTTTTTTGGATGGTTTCAACTTCAATAAACAACGAGGAAGAAAATCAAATGGAGGAAGGAAAACGATACAATTGAATCGCGATAGAGCATGAGGACAGGATGGGAGTATTTAATGGTGATAGGGTCCGATGAAGATAGGGTCCGATGAAGAAATCAAAACCTAACCGACAAGAACACTGAAACTTTTATTGTACTAGCGGTGAGCGAATGGATACAAGATGAGGGGAGGACTGGAATCAGACACGCTGGTCCAACAGCCAATCAGTGATCACGTTGGGACCCTGAGCTCATGATGATGACAGAATTCAGGTCTGGGATGAAAAGTTCTTCTTGTATTCTTGCAAAATTCCAATATGAAATCACAAACTAACTTGATCAAACTTTTACAATGTAACCTGAAAGTCCGGACCTTAAAAGCGGAAAAGTGTCCTCAGAAAAATGGACTTTCCGACTTTCCAGAGACTCCGTGTCTGTAGATGGTAGAAGTATCACAGACTTATGAACTCCAGCTGTACATTCCCCGACAACCAATCTACTATCAGGATAATACATAGAAGATTAAAACTTAACTTGAACTTGTTTTTTGAGTTCACTCTGCAGGTATGAGAATTGTTCCTCAGACTGTAGGAACCGAAACGTATTTTCTTCTGCTCTGTGGAAACTTAACACATTTTTTTAAGCTTCACAGCAACTGGAGGGATAGAATGTTTTAAAAAATCCCACACAGCTCCGTGTCGTCCCACGCTTCTCCACTTTCCAAAAACCATAAAATCTCAATTTTAAGCTGGATTGAGTCTGAAACTCTCACCCAAAATTCCAAGACAACTGACTTCACTGTTTTTTTAATGTAAATTAATAACCGAGTGTACTGCACTTCATATCATTGGATGAAATGCCCCCTACTTTATATTTAGTCATTTGTTGTTCAAAGTGACGGGCTGATCGATTGACGTCCGGAGGCCTCGTTCAACGTGATCGGCAAATCGGCGCTTACTCCAAGTATGAGCTACCGTTGCTCCAAACAACTCGCAAGTAAACCAGAAAACACAAAACTCTGAAAAGCTGTGAAGGAACAACCCCGAAAACATTCAACACACATTCAAATTTAAATGTAATCACCCCCAGGAACATATCAAGTCTCAAGGAGCTAACGTTAGCAGAGCGGCTAAGGCTAGCGATAGTGCAGAGCCAGACACGAGTCCGCTGTTTCTATATATATATGCCGTCAGTTATGTTTTAAATCGTAAGGACAAAATAAAGCTGCGGCAGAAAAACCCCGAAAACGTTTGATACAACAAACGTAATCAGACACTTCAAATTGAATCACCCCGAGGAACATTTCAAGAAACAAAGATTGGCAGAACGAACATAATCCCATAAGCCCGGTCAAGAGGGAGGCTACATTATTTTCAACAAGTTAGAAAACATACATGATGCCAACCAACCTTACTTCCACTTTAATTCTTCAAAATAAGAGCGCTTAAAGTCCCCTTCTCTTTATGGTTTTAAACAATTTTTGAATCGGCCGGCCAGACTTTACAGAAATCGGTGATCAGTCATGAAAATTGCAGTGAGTGCACTTCTACTTGAGAAAATTGTGTTCCAAGTATATATTGTATTTGTTGTTGTTTTCATGTCGGGGATATCTGTTAGCTTTTTATGTCCCTTGACGTTGCAGACTCAGGTTTGAAAACACAAAACCATCAGCAAAACTGAACAACAGAGACGAAGTGAGACACAAACTTGAGGGTTAACACCAACCAAAGAAGTTATAAACCAAATCTAGGGAATCACATGGAAGTCGGTGGTTAGACGTGGAAGTCACGTCTTCGCTGCTTTCGAGGCGATTGCGAGATATTCGGCCTTTACTTCGACAGAGATCTTACGTCAAACCTACTTTTAAGCCCACGGTCATTAGCACGTTTTGAAGAGCCGGCATAAGTGGGATCAAAAGGCGGCCTGGTAGCCAGTGGGGGTCCGCGGATCGGCGGCCGGGAACTGCTGGTTCAGAGGATTAGAAAGGATATTGTTGCTGTGGACAAGGATGCGTGGAACTCCCTACTTAGCCTGCTGCCACGGCGACCCCACCCTCGATAAGCAGAAGAAAATGGATAGAAGGATGGAAGGAAATTAAAAAAGGAACATCGGGTCTGCACAGAATCATTCATCTTGTCATTTATTATTGTGACTCAGTTAATATATTTGATGTTAAGTCTGCTACTACCGATGATGCGGGTGACTGAAAGGTTGTGAACCGCCGATCTGGAATCTTTCACCGCTGATGAGAAAATAAAACTTAGAATAACAGAATTATTTTTCTCCCTCATCTTATTAACCACCAACAAACACGCTATTCTTAGTTTCACCTCCATTACTCATTCTATGAGTAGAACCATTACCTCACTGGCAAATCCTCTCGCTGCTTATTAATGGAACCTTGTGGTTCCCGGTGGAACCGTTCATGTGTTACATAACAGCTTGAAATTACAGCAGAGCTGGCTCAGGGCTTTTATTCTGACAAGATTTCCTGCTCTTATTTTCTTTTTCCTCCCCCCTCTGTGGCGCATAAAGCTTCACTTTACTCCACGCAGAGTCCGAACCCTCGTCACAGTTATTCCCCCTCTTTGCTGAAATCGTCCATCTGGTGCCATGGCGACGGTACACAAAGACCATCTTTGCCCTGTGGTTGTTCGAGAAAGTCCCGCCGGCGGTCTGGAGAAGTGAGGTCATCCATCACATCGCTGCCGGGGATTTCTAACCTGGACTGTGATCAGATCTGTGACGCTGGGGGATTGTGGGTAATACGAGGAAGGAGAGCCTGGGGATGCAAACACAATACCGTTCCTCCGAATGTTCTCACCGGTCATTTTAACGACTTCTTGTGTCAGAGTGGAATCTGCGGCGGCTCCGTACCAAACCGCGTTTACAACTTTCCACCATTTAAATTCTTCTCCTGCTCGCCCGTCTTGGTGACGGACGTGTGGATAGTTCACGGAAATACCCTTGGATGGATGGAAAACACATGCAGGATAGGTGTGGGCCCCTCTGTGGGGCAAAACCCAGAAGACTTGAGGGATTTAATGGATTTTATGTGGCCTGGAGACCAATAAAGGTTAAGAACACACAAATAAATGTAAGGGATCTTCCTCTCGCGATGCATTCCAGCTGAGCCCAGCATTCATTTGTTGGTTTTAAGGGACTTAGTTGACCAGTAAATAATATACATTATGACTTAGATAACAAATGTTTCTGTGCTTTGACAGCAACTAGCTTATATCAAAATAAAGCTCCTTTAACCTTTACAGGTACTAAAGTTCAAGAAAGACAAACACGATATACTCCTGCCTTTATCCTTTCACAGAATACTTTGTATTATCTGCGTACGAATATTCAGAACATTATCAGTCATGAATAAGGTAATACACAACAGTCAATCAATCAATCAATCAATCAATAAATCTTTATTTATATAGCGGCATTTCACAACAACAGTTGTCTGAAGGTGTTTTCCAGAAAGAGCAGGTCTAGACCAAACTCTTTATAGAGTTAGGCCAGTGTGCTGCGCACCTGGCCTAATCCGATCTCCATGACGACGCATAAATAGATGCTTAAACAAAGCTTTACTTGACCTTACACTAAATGAACGTTTTATGTCCAGATCAGCTGGTTACAATAATGCACCATGTGTTTTTATTTGCAGACATGTTTCGGTAGATTGTGAGAAATAACAACTTGTATTTTGTACCTTGTTAACTTTGATTGGTAACAAAACCCCCTTTTCCCTGAACCCAAAGCCTTTTAGGCCTAGCTCCTGACCCAAACTCCAAACACCTAACCCCAGTAACGCTCACCTTTGAACACCTGACCCTCATCCCCTGACACTAACCAGGGAAACTTTTCATGCATCATTTTTCAGATTTTACACCCAAATTGACCTTAGTGCGAGGAAGAACTGGACCGATTTGAGGAAAGATCACTTTCCTGTTTCTGATA
>VRLP01007684.1:0-20460 GCA_009660295.1 Lophius piscatorius | reverse complement strand
CACACACACACACACACACACACACACACACACACACACACACACACACACACACACACACACACACACACACACACACACACACACACACACACACACGCACTGACACACACACATATACACACACACACACACAAACATAGACACACACACATAAACACACACACAAACATAGACACACACACACAAACACACACACACATACACACACACACGCACTGACACACACACAAACACACACACAAACATACACACACAAACACACACATACACACACACACGCACTGACACACACACAGACACACACACATACAAACACACACACACTCACACACACACACAAACACACACATAAACGGAGAGAGAGAGAGCATCACTCAACACACACACACACACATCGGTATTAGTGCTGTTTAATGGTATCCGCTGGTTGTCATGGCAACAGATTGATCTGTCTGGAGAGTAAAGGTTATGAAAGGATGAAAGGTGATACGATGAGTGGCGGCAGGATTACACAAAAAAACTTGAGCAAATAACAGAATTACATCCAGGTTTATTTAGTTTAATGGATGGATGGATGAATGAATGGATCATGGAAGATGGATGGATGAATGAATGGACTGATGGATGGATGAATGAATGTACTGATGGATGATGGATGGATGGTTGAATGGACTGATGGATGATGGATGAATGAATGTACTGATGGATGATGGATGGATGGTTGAATGAACGGACTGAGGGATTATGGATGGATGGACCGATGGATGATGGATGAATGAATGGATGATGGATGGATGAATGGATGAATGGACCGATGGATGATGGATGGATGAATGGACCGATGGATGGATGAATGAATGGACCGGTGGATGATGGATGGATGATGGATGAATGAATGGATGATGGATGGATGAATGAATGGACCGATGGATGAATGAATGGACCGGTGGATGATGGATGGAGGATGGATGGATGAATGGACCGGTGTAAATTAACTGACACAGAGAACAGAAGGATGAACCACCTTCTAAATCTCTGAACAAACATCTGGATCTCCAGCTGCAGCCGGTTGAAACCGACCAATCAGCGTTCAGTATTCCGGCGGCGGGGGAGGACCGTCGCCTCCCCCTCAGATCGGATGTAATCCCCAAGTGTGGCTGCTGGAGCATTACGACGCCTTCAAAGTGGATTTGTTTGGTGTGATGTTTGAGGGCGTGATGATGGTTCCCCTGAGGTTCAGACGGTTGGACCTGACGGGCGGTTCCGTCAGGAACTCACAGGTTGGACTGGGTTTTATGGTCGGCGGTGGCTTTTAGGCAGATCGTTAAACACATCAGTCATGATGATGTTGTTGTTGCTCGTCAGGTTGCGGTGGGGAACACCACACAGGAAGTCAGCTTCTGCCTGCTCTTCAGACGAAACGCCATGGTTCTCCTCGGGTTCTCCTTGATGTGTCCCACAGGTGGGCTTCATTAGGAGCGAGAGCTCCAGAATCCTGAATCCGGCTCCAGTGTCTCTGAACGGGCTCCGGACCAGACAGACAGCAGGAGCTCTGCTCCAGGCAGGAACCTTTAATCTCAGACAATTAAAAGAAAACCTCCTGAAAGGTTCTTGGTTCCACAGAGGGGCTTCTGCATGAGGGTCCGGACGAAACAACGTTTATGCTCCCAGCAGGTCCAGCACAAAATAAACGTCCTCATTCACAGCCAGTAAAACGTCATCTCGGACCTCACCGGTAGCAGAAACAAATATCATGTGTTCCATGTTGTCAACAGTTTCAAAACGTCTTTATTTTATCTTTGTCTTTGTTTGTATGGAAGCCAAAAAACGACCATGACAGCAGATATTTATAAAATATTATGGAAGCATCATCGCAGCCGCAGCCGCGTCTGCAGCCGCATCTGCATCTGCAGCTGCAGCCGCATCCGCAGCCCCGACAGCCGCCGCAGATCCCCGATAATTCCTCAACCGTCAGTCCGATTTAGTCCAGATTAGGTGCGTTTGAATCGGCCGGAGGAGATCCATCTTCTATTTATAGTGTTTTATTTTCATAGTTCATATTTTACTCACTAGGGGGAGCACTTTTTCACCAAAAACACTGCTGGTGGAAAAATGTTTTAAACTGATTCATAGATCATTTTTAGATTTTATACCCACATAGATATCGGTGTGAGGTAGGACTGGGTTGATTTTTTTGGAACGGTCAGTTCTACATTTTGGACACTAGGGGGATTTTTTTTTATCGCCAAACGATTTGTGGCCATAATTTCTGAACTTTTTGTCCGATTTAGTTCAAATTTTATGCAAATCGTTAAAACGTAGACGCCGAGATTTACTTTAATAGTTTGTATTTAACTCACTTTGGGGAACGAGGTACCGGTCCAAAAAGATCGCATCAGATTCGACTTCGATGACAGTTCAACTCCCTTAGAAACCATTTGAGTATTATCCCCCGGTGTTAACGGGGCGACACCAGAGGTCAGCTGATACCCCTAGTTTATCCGCGTGAATACGAGCTTCACAAAACTTTAACAATGTCAGACCGGCGATTATTGGATGTCGTCATTGGAGGTGTGATATTGAGCAGATGACCGGTTTCATTCTGCAGCATCCGCTCTGAATGTCAGAGTAGTGACCTCTGACCTTTGCTGTGTTGATCTGGTCAGAGTCTGTGGAGGAAGAGCTCAGGGGTTTTAATCTTTTGGCTGAACTGTCCTCTTGTTGTTGCCGTAGCTGCTGAGGTTCACCTGCTTCCAATAAGACATCTGGAAAAACCGACGATGAAGACTCTGATCCTCCACGGCTGAAGGATTTGAAAAATCTGTGCTCAGTGCCAGAGGGGATCAGTGGACTGGATCCCGATCTGGATCAGGTCTCTGTCGTAATCCATCAGCAACTTCCTGTGAGCTGCTGGGAAACTAACATCAGAACCAATCCATGCGTCCCTTTGACTTCTGTCCACAGCAGCAGACGGAGGACAAAATGACCCAGCTCAAAAAGGTCAAAGGTCGTCGTCAAGGTCACATCCACAAGGTGGTTGGAACCGAACGCCAGGCTCAAGGGCACCGACGCGGGGAAAAAAGTGGGAAACCTGAAGCTGAAACTCATCAGAACAAAAGTTTCTAACTTTCTTTAATGAGTCTGGAAGACAGACGTATAAAAACGTGTCATCTGCATCCAAACAACCAGAAATATCAGAAGTTTAGTTTCATGCAGGGACATTAAATGACGGTAAATTACTGAATATTTATACTTATATTGCACTTTGAAATCAGAGTTATTTCACAAATATATATATATATATATATATATTTACAGCGCCGTTTTCGTGTCCGTAGAGATGAAGGCTGAAAAGTTTTTTTTTTTTTTATAGTAAATAAATATAAATCACCAGAATTATATGGTTTCTTTTACGGTGACCAAAAGGTTATTTTTACAGTAAAATCATGTTCTTCACATATTGTTATTGATTCAGTGTCATTTTACAATTCTAATATATTATTTTAAAAGTATTTATTTGTACAAGCATTTAAATTATTATTTTTTTTTTTTACAGTGCAGAACCCGGGCCGGCCGGTTCTTGGGTCTCCATAGACGCTTTACTTCACCTTATAGTAAACCATAAATCCAGATAACAGATGTCAGACGGAGGCGGCTGGTGTTTTTCCGCAGCTGCTCCTAGATCCGTAGAAAAAACAAGAAAAAACAAACCCCCCTCTTCTTCTTCTGTGGAATCATCTTCGTCTTTAATGTGACGCACTAATAAAGTGGTTGTAATGATGTGGTTCGGCAGGAATGTTCTCCTCTCATCCTTTATGCAATATTTTCATCCCGGGTCCAAGACGTCTGCTGACAGCAGGAGTTCATTCCTCCTCCCTCCAGACAGTTCCAGGGGAAAATAGATTTAAAGGGCAGTGACGCAGTTTTTTTTTTTATCACCCCTCATTATCCCACTAGACTCACTCTGAGGGGCGTCACCCCCTGTCACTCAAACCCACCATCCCCACCACCATCATGACGAAACTTTATTGTTCCCTGTAATTCATTCATTAATTCATCACCTGTAACGTATTACTTTACCTGTTCAGGATCACCTGCAGCCTCTCCGTTATTATAGTAGATTTATGAAGCAGCATCATTTTAAATGTAATCTCAAATACGTATAAATAAAGTTTTTTTTTCTGTTTTATACATAAATTGATTCAGTATTTTCTATTCTTGGTAAAAGTAAAAATAACTTTGGATAATAAAAACCCGTAACCCAGACAACGTGGCTCTGAATGTGTCTCCCTCGGTGCCCCGCCTCTAACCATGTCACTTGGGATAGGCTCCACCCCTTCGATGGATGGAGGTCGTCTAGACTGGTTGAACTGGTCCGGGTCGCGTAGTGAACGGGTCTTTTTCTGTCTTTCAGATCTTCAGCTCTGCTTCAACTTCGACAACAAGAACTTCAAGATCTTCACTGGTTCCAGAGAAAACCAGTTTGGTTACACGGTCCAGCAACACGAGGCCGGAGGACGCCAGTGGTGAGAAGCCCGGTTCCCTGTGAACCCACAGAACCACAAACCAGTCTGTACCGGTCTGTGCACATCTACAGAAACCAGTCTGTACTGCTCTGTCTATATCTATAGAATCCAGTCTGTACCAGTCTGTCTATATCTACAGAATCCAGTCTGTACTGGTCTGTCTACATCTATAGAAACCGGTCTGTACTGGTCTGTCTACATCTATAGAAACCAGTCTGTACCGGTCTGTCTACATCTATAGAAACCGGTCTGTACTCCTCAATCTTCACTGTTTCATGGCGTCAGGAGCCTCTGAGATCATCTGGACTTGGACTCTGTTAGTCTGCTGCTCTGGTTCTGGTTTCAGGTGGGATGAATTCCTCACAGCCTTCTGGTAAATAAGTGGAAAGTTTTGTCTGGCGACCCGCTTCCCTCTCATCCCGCAGCAGGAGGACGTTCTGGAAACTTTATGTTGTGGTTTTTCCTCGGCCCCCCTCTGGGAAGCCATCTCTCCTCTTTAGCTTGTTTTTAACGGGGGGCGGGGCTTTGGGGGGATATTCTGTGGCTCCTCTGTTCCCGTGAACCACCAGGGTCCAGTGATCTTTGACCCTTATCAGAACTCGTGATGACTTAATTTGTCTGTTAAGGTCTCCGGTCTTGTTGGACCACTCTGGACTCTGGACCACAAACACATGGAGGCGTCCAGTTGTGTGCGGTGATTATCGGGGTCAATCCTGTTGACCTCTGTTGACCTCTGAGGTCAGACCTGTTTTTAAACTCCACCTGATAAATCCCGGATTGACCGTCCTGGTTGGTTCTTCTGGGTTTTGACGGATCTTTGATGTCGGACTCAAGATGAGGAGAATTTCCTGCAAAAGGAAAATTTTATATTTTTTTAGTCATATTTAGTTACATGAGTCACTTTAAGAAATACATGGCAGATATAATTAGCTAACATTAGCTGTTATAAATTAAATGTATTATTATTATTATTATTATGAGACCTTAAGTTAGCAAACAGTTGCAATAAATTCTTAAATAAGCTTAAATTAGCAATGTGATCTTAAAAATTTGCTAATATTATCTACAAGAGCTTAAATTAGCTAACATGAGTGACGAGAGCTCAAATTAGCTCATTTTAGCTACAAGAGCTTGAATTAGCTAATATAAGCTACAAGACCTTAAATTAGCTAACATTTGCAAAATGATCTTACATTAGCTAAAATTTGTAATACGATCTTAAATTAGCTTGCAATAAAAATGCAAGCTTAAATGAGCTAAAATTAGCAACAAGTCCTTAAATTAGCTAACATTTGCAAAATGATCTTAAATGAGGTAAAATTAGCAATAAGACTTCAGATTAGCTAACATTACCAATAATTCATTATCTGCTGTCATTCATCCATCGGCTCCTCCCATTAAAACCTTGAGTTTGCTAATATTAGCTATCAGAGATAGACAATAGCTTTAATCGCTGAAATGAATATCCAGACGTTAATCAACAGGGTTTCCTCACAGACTCGAACCTAGCTGCTGGACATAAACATATGTGCCCAAAGGCACACTGGCAGCACCAGACCATAGGATTTGGACCACATTGGCACCACAACAGCAGCAACAATTTAAATTCAGCAACAATGAGGAGATGTTTTAACAGGGATTCACATAAATCTGATATTCCGCCCGGAGACAGAGGTGGAGAAATCTGATTGGTTAAAAGAGAGCTCTGAGTTCTAAGAGTTCCCTGGAAGCAAAACGGGTATAAAAAATAAATAAATAATATTAACAGACTGAGGAGAACAAACTAGTCAAAAACATGTGGTAGAAATCCAGATGTTAAAGATTTATAATTTCTCAGTCAGCTGGTCTTATTATTCTGGTGTGATGGCAGGAAACTGGACGGCCTCAGGCGAACCAGAGAAGAAGAAAAGCGTCCAACAGCTGCAGGGAAACCAAACTCCGCCTTAATTAGTCTCCATCTTTCATGAAAGCCACCGCCAGGTGATGGCGGTCAACGGTTCCTGGTTGCTCCCAAAGGAAGTGTTTGGGATGTGGTTTGACGGCGCCACGGCGAGCTCCGTTTGATGTGGATGCAGACACAGGTTGGCGGTTAGCGGCGTCTCCTCTGGTGTGTGAGTCAGCCTCTTCCCAGAACCGCCGTCGGGACCACATGAGGTGGTGTTTACCAGTTAGCACTAACAACCCGCTAGCCTCACGGCAACCGCCGCCGAAAAACCATATCTGAGGGCTGAGCGCAGGAGGGAGCGGTGGAACGGCGACGGCGGGCAGCAGCAGGAAGTGGCAGAAAAGTGGTGTCAGACTGGTTGAAGATGTTTAGTTGTTTGATGAGCAGCAGGAGGTCCTCATGTGCGTCTCCTGAACATCTGCTGCAGGTTGCTGGTTGGAGCGCCGTTTGAATCCACCGGGGGGCAGCAGACTGGCGATGTGTTCAGGTGTCCGCTGGACAGCAGGAACTATGCAAACTGCACCCGCCTCCACCTGGGTGAGCAACGCGACCGTCGTACGGCGCCATGAGTCACACGCTAACACCAACGAATGAGCTGAAGGTCCCGCCCCCTCGGTCACAACTGATGTTGATTGATTATTTGTTTGTCCATCAGGTAAAGTTTCGCTGAAAAACGTCTCTGAGAGGAAAGACCAGATGAGGCTGGGGATGACGCTGACCTCTAACCCCAGAGACGGCAGCTTCGTGGTGAGTCCGACACCTGAGCGCCGGAAAAACACGTCAAAAAATGTGTAAAGATTCAAAGATTTTAAAAATTCAGAAATGAAAACGATAGGAATATTATAAAGATTAGGAATATTTAAAACACTTGAAATTTTTACAAATCTATTCAAATATTGAAAACAATTCAAACTTAAAAACATATTAAAAACATATTAAAAACAGTTAAAGTAAAAGAATATTAAACATTTAGCAAAATATTAAAGTCAACAAAAAAATTAAAACCTAACTTTTTAAACTTAAACTTAACTCTAATATACTTCATTAAATGGACTATATTCAAAATAATTTAAAAAACTATATAAAAATCACAAGAATATTAGAAATATTAGAAATATTACAAACAATACTACTTTTCTTTTTTACAATAAAAATTTTAAAAACAATAAACATACAGTATAAAAAAAACTTTTGAAAAACAATTAAATCTTAAAAACATATTTAGTATAAGAATATTAAAAATATCCAAATGATTAATATCATCAAAGACATAAAAATATATTAATAACAATATAATAAAAAATAAATAAAAATACAAAAACAATAAGCATATTATATATATTAAAAACAATCAAAAAAATTAACTATGAAAATATTTAGAAAATAGACATTTAAAAAAATATTAAAACTTTTTAAAAACTATTATAACAGTAAAAAAAATGTTTTTAAAAGTTATAGTATAAGAATAGAAAAAATATCCAAATTAAAATGAATTAAATTAAGTTAAAATCAACAAAAACATTAAAAACAATTAAAATATAAAGAAAATATCAAAACAAATTAAACAATCAGAACATTATGACCATCAGCATCAATTTTATCTGCTGAACATGTAGATCCATGTCAACATGACTGCCAGAACATTATGACCATTAGCATCCTAAATGAAGTGTGTTTACTTCCTGTTCTTTGTGGGTGTGTCCTCAGACCTGTGGGCCGCTCTGGTCACATGAGTGTGGAAGCTTCCTGTACAGCACCGGAATCTGTTCCAGAGTCAGCAGGAACTTCAGAATGTCCCACACCATCAGCCCCGCACTGCAGAGTAACCATCTCCCTCCATCCATCCATCCATCCATTCATCCATCCATCCATTAATCCATTCATTTATCCACCAATCCACCAATCCACCAATCCATCCATCCATCCATCTATCTATCTATTTATCCACCAATCCATCCATCCATCCATTCATTTATCCACCAATCCATCCATCCATCCATCCATCCATCCATCCATCCATCCATTCATTTATCCACCAATCCATCCATCCATCCATCCATCCATCCATCCATCCATCTATCCCTTTTGTGTCTCCTTTTGTAGGGTGTGAGACCTTCATGGACATCGTCATCGTTCTGGATGGTTCTAACTCCATCTATCCGTGGTACGAGGTCCGGGACTTCCTCATCAACATCCTGCACAAGTTCTACATCGGCCCGGGTCAGACGCAGGTAAAGAAATGATGTCATCACAAACTTTCCCTTCGATGCGCCTTGAGAAAGGATTCGACTCAGTGCTGGACGTTGAGCGGGTCGGTGATGACATCATCAGGTATGCGGCCGTGTGTCTTACAGGTGGGCGTGGTTCAGTACGGTTCTTCGGTGGTCCACGAGTTCAGTCTAGGTGAGTACCAGACGGTGGAGGAGGTGTTGAAGGCCGCCCGGAGAATCGAGCAGCGCGGCGGCGAGGAGACGAGGACGGCTCTGGGCATCAACGTAGCGAGGTACGACTATCGTACTATCGTACGAATATCGTTAACTTTACGAAGTAAAACCCAACTGAACCTCCAATCACAACTTACTGTGCAGAACTAAGGCGTTCCGGCGCGGCGGTCGGCCCGGCGCCCAGAAGGTGATGATCGTGATCACAGACGGAGAATCTCACGACAGTCCACATCTGGTGCAGGCGGTCGCCGACAGCGAGCGCGACAACATCACCATGTACGCCATCGCTGTGAGTCTGAGTTAAAAACCCTTCTGGACTCTGGACCCGTCCGGGCCTTCCCTCCATAACCCGCCTGAACCAGTTTGTTGTTTGGCGTTCACGTCTCAGCGTCCGTTCCAGGTTCTGGGCTACTACAACCGCCGGGGAATCAACCCCGAAGCCTTTCTGAGGGAAATCAAGTTCATCGCCAGCGACCCGGACGAGAAGCACTTCTTCAACGTGACGGACGAGTCGTCGCTGAAGGACATCGTTGACGCGCTGGGAGAACGGATCTTCAGCCTGGAAGGTCGGATCTTTGAATCGGGTTTAAAAAAAAAAAAAGAAAAAAGGATATTTGAGGAAAGTTCAAGTTTAAGGTCACGTTATGATTATAATAATAATAATGATAAAAAGAATAATGATAATAATAATAATGATAAAAATAATAATAATAACAATAAAATAAAATTGATAAAAATAATAAAGATAATAATAATAATAATGATTATAATAATAATAAAGATAATAATAATAATGATTATAATAATAATGATTTTAATAATAATGATTATAATAATAATAATAATAATAATAATGATAATAATAATAATAATAATAATAACGATAATAATAACAACAACAATAATAACAATAACAATAATGATTTCAATAATAATGATTATAATAATAATAATGATAATAATAATAATGATAATAATAATAAGGGGGGGGGGGTAATGTTGATTGATGAACGTGTGACAGGAAGTGGTTGTGTTTGTGTTGCAGGAACCAGCAGTCGGGGTCGGCGGTTCGGTCTTCAGATGGCTCAGGCTGGATTCTCCTCACATTTAGTCAAAGTGAGTTTCTCCATGTCTCGTGTAGAAGGAGGTATTATTATTAAAGTACTATTAAAAAATATAAAAACATTTAAATACACAAAAAATATTAAAACTTAAAAATTGTCCAAAGTATTAAAACAAAAACTTAAAGACTATTAAAAATATTAAAAACCATTTAAAAATTCTAAAATGTTAAAAAAAACATGAAAAACAAAAAAACAATACAAATATAAACACTTGTAAAAAGATCTGAAATACTAAAAACTTTAAAAAAACAAAAAAAAACCTAAAGAAAAATATATAAAAACTTTTAAAATGTCAAAAATATTAAAAACAGTTTTAAAAAAATACAAAAAAAAATACAAAAAAATAAAAAATATTAAAAACATTTAAAAAACAAAACTAAACATAAAAAAAATACAAATATTAAAACTTAGAAATGTCAAATACATTACACAATAAAAATACAAACACATCTGAAATATTAAGAACAGTAAAAAAACACAACCATAAAATATATATCTGGCAGCCGGTTGCCGTCTATCGACTGTCTCTGGTCAGACCCCCCAGTCTTCATCAGCGAATCATCTGACATCAGACGAGGCTGACGGTTCTTCTGGTCCTGCTCCAAACTATTAGTCAGCGTGAACCATTGAATCAGAAGCTTCTAGAAATATTTCTGCTGCTCCTCGTCCAGAACAGGGAGAGAAGATCATGGAAAATCTCCGTGTGTAACTGGGAGCAGATGGTTTTCCTGAATGATAGCAGCCAACGACACAGACGCACACACACGCACACACACACACACACACACACACACACACACACACACACACACACACACGCACACACGCACACACGCGCACACGCACACACACACACACACACCGATATGTGAGGCGTTTCCTGTTTCAGGTAGAGATCCAGGATGGAGTCATCCTGATGAGGAAAACAGACCTCAGTCCTGCAGGATCACAGACACCGTTCAGGTCCAGATAAGTTGAGCTCCGACTGAGGAACCACTGGTCGGCAGGGACCATGTGGTCCTCCTGCTGTGGACTGTGGTCTACAGAAAACTTGTGGACTGCGAAGACACCGTGGTCTTGCTATGGACTTACTGGTCTGCGGAAACCCGGTGGCTCCTTTGCTGTGGTCTACAGAGACCATGTGGTCCTCCTGCTATGGACTCTCTGGCCTTCAGAGATCATTTGGTCCTGCTGTGGACTCACTGAGTCGCGTTGTCTGGATTAAGCTAAGCTAACAGGCTAATAGTGATAGCATCCTACCAACAGACAGATGACTGTAGCCCCTCCCACATCATAAATGTTCATTCCAGGTTTTTTATGAAAGTGACCCGGTTTGTCTTTAAAATACTTCAGGACGGGATTCTTCTCGGGGCGCCAGGTGCCTACGACTGGAATGGCGCCGTGTTGAAGGAGACCAAAAACGGGAAGGTGGTTCCGCCCAGATCTTCATACCAGGACGAGTTTCCAGAGGAACTGAAGAACCACGCGGCGTATCTGGGTAACCAAACGCAACGATGAAGGAGGCCAGTCCATCAAATGTCACATGTGACATGGTCATGTGACCCAGATCACGTCACCTTTGTTCTGTTTCTGTTTCAGGTTACTCCGTGGGTTCCCTCATCTCGTCCCGAGGTTCTCAGCTCTATGTGGCCGGAGCTCCGAGGTTCAACCACACCGGGAAGGTCATCGTGTTCACCCTGAAGACCTCCGGGACCCTGAGGATCCTGAAGGCACTGATGGGAGAGCAGGTCATTCCTACTCACTGGGACACGTAGATCAGGTCCTCCGAAACCTGAAACTCTCCAGCTTATCCCGGAGGATCCTGAGGTGGTACCGGGTCAGACGAGATACATAGTTCCTCCAGAGAGTTCTGGGTCTACCCTGGGCAGCCTCGGTTCCTGAAGCGCTGGCTCTGTTCAACGTCAAGGAGTGGCAATTCTACCCCTGAGCTCCTCCCCCTATCTCTAACGTCGAACCCCTCCCACTCACATAGGAGGTTAATTTCCGCCTCTTGACCCTGTTCAGCACCATCGTCACTTCAGGAGACCATCAGCAGAAGCAGGAAGTTGGTAGTTCCCATCAGAAGCACATTATGCCAAAATCAAAGGAAATTCCAGACAGAGATTGAACCCGGTCCGTTGTAGGAGGGTCCCGAAGCCAAGGCTTTAGCCCAACCTTTATCCCTGTAGGTGGAGGTGGAGGTGGAGATCTGAAGTCCTGAGCTCTGACTAGTGACCAAAAGAATGAGGTCAAGGATACTAGCGGCTGAAACCAACGTCCTTCATGGGGGTCAGACTTAATAAAAGGGGCAGGACCTCGGGGGTCCGGGGGGGGTAGCTCAGAGTAGAGCTTCTGCTCTGTTTTTGCATTGGAAGGACCAAGTTCAGGTGGTCCAGCATCTGGTCTGGAGCCTTCGGTAGATCCAGAACTCTCCGGAGGGATTATATAACTCATCTGGTCTGGGAACACCTCAGGATCTTCCAGGAGGAGCTTTAGAGCATTCCTGGGAGGCGGTACCTCTGACGTCTCTCTGACACCTGAGACCACCTGAGACCACCTGAGACCACCTGAGGAATGTTTCTTTCCTTTTCTTCTTCAGATCGGCTCATATTTCGGCAGCCACTTGTTGTCGATGGACGTGGACGGCGACGGACGGACGGACATCCTCCTGGTGGCGGCCCCCATGTTCTACAGTCAGGGCTGGGAGAGAGGGAAAGTCTACGTCTACGGTGTCACGCCACAGGTACCGCCACGCAGGTACGCCTCATCAACTGCTGCAAGCCTGATCTCCAGCCTAAACTGACCCTCCTCCTCCAGACCTCCTTCATCCTGCAGGGGGTGCTGCAGGATTCGGACCGCTCTCAGAACTCTCGCTTCGGTTCTTCATTGACGGAGATACCGGACATGAACGGCGACGGGTTTAAGGAGTTGGTGGTGGGCGCACCTCTGGAGGACGGCCACCAAGGGGCAGTCTATGTGTTCTACGGAGAAGACAGAACCATCCAACACCAGTACAGACAGGTAACGGATGCTGGGACCAGTCCAATCCCTACGAGAAGAATCTGAGCAGAACATAATCACTCTGATGTCCTCTCACAGCGCCTGGCGGCGTCTGGCATCTCGGCAGGTCTACAGTACTTTGGTCAAAGTCTTCACGGCGTTATGGATGTCAATGGAGACGGGCTGGTCGACCTCGCCGTGGGAGCGCTGGGAGCTGCCATCATCATCTGGTCAGAACCATCGGGTTTTTAGTCGTCTACGAACGGTTCTTTCACTCTGTTGGTCCGCCATTGTCTCCTTTTAACATGCTAACATACCAGCAATGAGTGTGTTCAACGGGCTAGCATGTTAGCATTGTTTGTGTTCAACAGTTTAGCATGTGGTATAAGTATAAGGTATTATTAATATTATTATAATAGCAAGAGTAAAAGGAAATACTGGATACCAGTACCGGTTCAAAGGTGAACGGTACCCCACCCTCAACGTAAACTGCCAGGGGTCTCGACCTATGTTTTACCCGCTTCATAGATTACTTAGCTTAGCTTTACTCACGTTATCTAAATGGCGTTCCTCCAGGTCCCGTGGCGTGGTGCGGATTCAGACCAAGCTGACCTTTGAACCCGAGAAGGTCAACATCTTTAACAAAGACTGTTGGCGAGGCGGGAAAGAGGTCACCTGCTTGTCCATTAACGTCTGTCTGAGTCTGGACTCCAGGACCAAGACTTGGACAAAGACCAGAGCAGATGTTGGTGAGTGGGGGGCGAACACAGCAGTGGATTTATTTATCAACGCAGTTATAAACACAAATACTCTCTGTTTAAAGTCCTCCGTGTTTCTCCTCGTTGGTGGTGGCTTTTCTTTTTTGGGACCATAAACCTTCCTAGGAAGGACAAGGTTCGACAAACTTGTCGTGAATGTCTGGTCATCGCTTCCACATCCTGACTTTAGCTGTAGCCTGATCTTTAAAAGAAGAACCACAACACTCTGGTAGTTCTCATGGATCCATCAAGCTGACGAGGATCTACGAGGGTGACAAGGATCCATGAAGGTGACAAGGATCCATGAGACGAGGATCTACTTAGGGGACAAGGATCCATGAAGGTGACAAGGATCCATGAAGGTGACAAGGATTCATGAAGGTGACAGGGATTCATGAAGGTGACAAGGATCCATCCATCACCCCGGTTCTTCATTCTCTCATTGGCTTCCTCCTCCACCCCACTGACCTCAACACGACCTTCTCCTCCACCCCACTGACCTCAACCCGATCCCTCCGTTCTACCCACTCATACCGCCTCCTCCTTCCCCGGACTAAGCTCAGCACCACGGGTGATCGGGTCTTCTGTTCTGCTGCTCCTCCTCTGTGGGATGCCTTCCCTGACCATATGAGGGCTCCACAGACGACTGAGACTTAAAACTTTCCTTTTCAGCAGAACTTATATTGAAGTTGGGAGATAATTTATACAAAAATCAAAAATGCGTCGGTTCTGAAAAGTCAGACGGTCGACAGGAAACCAGTCTGAGGGTTAAACGGGACGGTGCTGGAGGGACAGACACCATTAATGTCTAATGTCCTTCGAGAACGTATAACGTTTCAGTCTGATGCTCCAGTTGACCTTCTCCTCCTCCTCCTCCTCCTCCTCCTCCTCCTTTCAGCGGTTTGGTTCAGTCTGCTGCTGGACGAGAAGCGTTTTCCACCTCGGGCGGTTCTGGATGAGTCGGACCGACAGCAGCCCAGGAGTCTGTCTCTGCAGACAGGAAGTCAGATCTGCACACGTGTCGGCTTCTCCGTCCAGGTCAGAATCCATCGCCTGTCCGAAAAACCGATCAAACCCGTCCCTGAACTCACCGCCGTCACTCATCGCATTCTTTGAACAGGACACCACGGATTACGGACGTCCCATCACGGTTGTCCTGGAGACGGGGCTACAGAGCCCAGACAAGGGGCCGGTGTTGGACCCGGACTGGCCCAGCATCCTGAGGGTGGAGGTGAGGGTTTGATGATGTCACATGGGTCTCTGTATCAGTGATGCGGAGCGGGTTTATGATTGGAACACAAAACACTAAAGAAAACATGTATTTATTATTTATTTATTTAAAGTTCTAATATTGAAGACGAGGGTTTATGGCTAACCTTCACTCGACCACCTCACACCGAAACATCTCCATGACGACCAGCGCCTCAGTAGTTCTGCAGGTGATGGTCTTGTACCAATAACATTCCTACCAGCCGCAGCTAACATGCTATATGCTAACCAGCATTACACCTCCACATCAGCATATTAGCATTTAGCCGTGTTGCGCCGCAGAGCTCCTAGCACCACCGTCGCCTCATTGGCTCTTAATGCAGAACTGAAATGATACTTGTATCTCGCCGTAGCTTCCCTTCTGGAACGGCTGTGAGCAGGAGGACACCTGCGTCCCGGACCTCGTCCTCGTCGGACACACGGACCTCATGGACGTCCAGTGAGTAACGCCGAGTCAGCAAAAAGGTGCGTCTCATCACCGTCAGGTAACGGGTGTCTGTGCTCCACTTGAAGGCGGTTCTGCAGCTCGATGGACCGGGCCGTCAAGTCTCTGTGCGGCCACCGGGGGGAACCAGAGGGCTACGTGGTGGAGAGCGGCCGGAAGAGGGTGGTGGTGTTGGCCCGGCTGGAGAACCAAGGAGAGAACGCTTACGGAGCTTCCATTCAAATTTTCACCTCCGCCAACCTCCACTTCTCCAGCCTCATAGTCAAGGTGACACAACCACCTTGACCGACCGACAGTAAACGCACCACCTTGACCGACCGACAGTAAACGCACCACCTTGACCGACCGACAGTAAACGCACCACCTTGACCGACCGACAGTAAACGCACCACCTTGACCGGCCGACAGTAAACGCACCATCGCGACCGGACCAGCAGTCCGTCCTCTCAGACAGTCACGCCGTCTCCAGTATGTTATAAAAAAAGGAAGGGCAAAGGAATTATTTCAGCTGGTAAAACTCAATTAAATTAAATATGTACGACTTAAATCACTAAGTTAGACTCAAAAATACTTAGTTAAGGTAACTAGCTGAAGTAGTTTCTTTACTCATCAACTATTTTCTTTTTACAGCGCATGATTGGATCCCAAAAGCATAAAAGAATGAAAAATAAGTTTTTCCAACTTAAAGTTTAGACTCAACAATATATACATTTTTTTTTTTTTTTTTTTTTTTACAGTGTATTTACATTATTTTAAAACTCAGGGATTTTACTTCACAATGAGTTTTTAAGTTCATTTTTCTGATGATACTTTGCTACTGTTACTTACGTAAGGTTTTAATTCCACCATATTAACTTGTATTGCAGCATTTTCGTCATGTGGGTTTAGTACTCGAACTTTTCTCCTGCACCTTCCACTTCGGCGTCTCTGCTCAGCCCACTGAGCCCACAGCTCACTCCCCAAAGGAACATCAAAGGAACTCCTGAAAAAGCCATATCCAAAGAAACTTTTAATGAATCAAAAGAATAAAATCAGCAAAATGGTGACGTCACTTCTCCAAACAGCGCATTTCATTTTTAGGTAATAACAAAGATCTTAAAACACACAGAGGTCCCACTTCTACGACAACTGTGGATCGCGTGAGCCTGATTTGATCCACTTCGACCACAAGGGGCACTAGAGCTCTCTAGGACCGACATGTCAAATTATTTCTTCTTATCACTGGAGCCTGGAAGTGAATTATAGATGCAATCTCAAACTTCACCACTAGATGTCACTGAATCCTAAGGAGTAGAGTTTCTTTTTGTGTATTTCTTATTTATATCTTTATCTAAGAAAAGTATTTTGGAGTGTCCTTTACTCAGTAGGCTCCTCCCCCTTTCCCACAGGACCAATCAGACATTCAGATTGAGTGTGACTCCGAGGACAGACTGCCCAATCGGAGGAGATGCAACATCAGCGCTCCTTTCATGAAGTCTTTGTCACAGGTAAGGTTATAGATTACACGTTACCGTGGCAACGGAACATGCAGACGGCGATGACAACCTCGCTGCTCACGCGGCATGACAAGTATGTGTGACATAAAAGCGCGGTGACATAAAAGCAGCCGAGGTCACGTTTGATAAGGACGTCAGATTCCACAAGACCTCACGTCACAGCGACATTTGAGCCCTCGAGGTCAGATGTTACGAAGACATAAAAGCCATCTAGCTCATATGCCAATGACATAAAAGCATTTGATGGTATATTTAACAAAGACATAAAATAAACCAGGACATAAAAGCCATCAAGATAACGTGTCACAGTGACATTTGAACCATCAGGGTCACGTGACATCAAATTGACATAAAAGCTATTGAGGGAATATATAAATGACACCAAAGCCGTGAATATTACATGTCGCAAAAACAAAACAATTAATAAAGTTCCAATATGGTAAGGACATCAAAGGCATCAATATCACATGTCACATTGACAGCCTTGAAGGTCACATGTCAAAAAAACAGTCAACAAGGTCATTTGCCAGTGACATAAAAGCAACCATGGTCACATGTGATAAGGACATCAGAGGCATGACGGTTAAATGTCACCAAGACATCAAAGTCATATGAGACATGTTTGGGGAAAAAGTAAACTGATTAGAAGAGGAAGAGGAGAAGCTTACGAAGTTCATGCAAGTTAAAAAAAATTCAATCCTGGGCTCCCGTCTTTATCTGGATCCAGTCCAACGTTTAAGGGCTTCTCCTCAGTCACATGACCAACCATCCTATGAAGCTTCATGAAAGCCCTACGGTAGTTTTGTCTAATCCTGCCAACAGACAAACGTTGGCGGATCAAAGGCGACTTCCTCGTCTGAGGATTTTCATTTGAGTGTCTATTCATTTCTGTCGAGCATAAAACGTCTCCGTCTGCCGTCAGACATGTGTTTCAGTCCCACTAACGACTGCCATCAGCCTAATGACCATCCTGTAAACATGATCACGTCCCCGCCCCTCACCCTGAGGCCCCTGAGGGCCCGGTTCCCAGATCCCAGACTGAATCAAGGCTGGTTTATTGGTCCAGGCTGTGGCAACGGAGAGACGCCAGACTGGCAGGATCTGAAAAACCACAACAAGTCCTCCAGATTTGACTGTGACTCAAGAGAATCATTACTGACGCAAACCTCCGATGGTCTCACCCCGCACGGAATGCTGCGGCTCCCTTCCCCAGCAGAGGGCGCCACATCAGCTGTCTGGTCCCGGTCATTCAGCCTGGGGCCCGTGTAGAACCTCGTGTCGTTTTAAAAGGGTCTTAGCAGCTTGAAACAAAATTATACGGTAGCTCAGAGTTAGTTGGTAGCTACTACTTAGCGGATAGCTCAGGGTTAATAGCTATCTAAAACTTAGCTTTGAGCTAAGAAATAGCTGTAAAGTTCACAGTAAGTGGCTAACACAGAGTAATCAGCAAGCTTAGCGTACGCAGGCAATTCAGAGTTCCTACATGGCAGCTAGCAAAGAGTTAGCAGCTTGCTCAGAGTTAACGGCAAGCTCAAAGTTGCTTGTGGTTAGCTCAGGGCTAGTTGTTAACACAGAATTAGCAGCCAGCTCAGAGACAGTGGGTAGCTCCTAGTTAACATTGAGCTCAGAGTAAGCAGCCAATCCAGAGTTAGCGAGTAGCTGCTAGTCAGTGGCTGGCTCAGAGATAGCTGCTAGCTCAGGGTTAGTCGCAAGCTCAGACTAAGCAGCCAACTCAGAGTTAGCTGGCAGCCCTCAGTTAGCGGCTAGCACAGAGTTATCGGCAAAATCGGATTTAGCCGCTAACTAAGAGTTAGCGGCTAACTCAGAGCAAGAACAAGAATTCAACGACCGCTAACGAGCCGCCATTGAATCCCTTTTATTTTGAAAAGGAACCTGCTGTCTTTCCTGTCCAGGTGTCGTTTCGGGTGGAGTTTGAGCTCAGCCCCTCGGACTTCCTGGACCACCTACAGATCACCATGACGACCAGCAGGTAGGACCTCAGAGGAAAATACAGTAACTCTATATATATATGATATATCATACAATAAAGAAGAAGCTCCGTGAAAGACCCGAAGATCTCACCAGTAGCACACTATTCCAGAACCAACAGAAATTCTAGAAGATGGTTGAAGTCCAAAGCTGTTTCTAAGGTTCCAGAACTACACAGAACCACACTGGGACTGTTTGTCTACAAAAGGAGAAGACCTGAAACCACAAAGAACCGTCACAGAAGATCAGAAAAAAACATGCAGGCCAATCTCACCTCAATAAAGGTCAGAGGTCGTGGCTCCACTAGTCCAAAGACCCAGATGGAGGGTTGAGGAGAAAGCCACTGCTGACCCAGAAGAACATTAGGGCTGTTTGGAATTTACCCACAACACACCTTGATGATCCTCAGAGCTTCTGGGAGAATCTTCTCTGGACCGATGAGAGGAAAGTTGACCTGTTTTAAAGACGGGGGTCCCGTTCATGGGGGGTCCAACATGGAGGTGGCAGTGGAATGTTGTGGAGATGATCTGCTGCTTCTGGACCTGGACCCCACTGAGATGCTGAGAAGATCAGTTCATTCTCACAAACCCTCTGAAGTGGCTGCACTGAGGCAGTTCTAGAAAGAAGACTGGGAACCATCTGGACTCCAGATGTTTCCACTCTAGATCTAAGACCAGTGAAAACTTTGTTCACATTCGTGATTCGGGTTTGAGAGAAACGTTTATGGAAAGTAACACCTGTGTGTGTGTGTGTGTGTGTGTGTGTGTCAGTGAGGGAGAGGAGGGGTATCCTGATGACAACATCAACAACATCTTCCTCCCACTGAGGTACCAAACAGACCTCCTCTTCACCAGGTGAGTGACGGACAGATGAGTGACCAGAGGAACCGTCAGGTTTTAAAGACTAAGGTCGTGTTTTGGGTGGAATGGTCCTTTAAAGACGATAATAACACCAGAACCCCTCCTCTCTCCTCAGAGACCCCAACCCCCCTCGCTTTGAGATCAGAGCCCACCACTCCTCCCCCGCCTCCTGGGAGCAACCAGAGTCTTTCGCCTTCAACCTCACCTATCACGTGAGTCCAGAGTCCGACTACAGAACCAGCTGAGACCAGCTACCTGGACCCACCAGAAAGTCCAGGTTCATACAGTGAAACAGTCCAGGTTCACACAGTGAAACAGTCCAGGTTCTTTCAGTGAAACAGTCCAGGTTCATACAGTGAAACAGTCCAGGTTCATACAGTCAAACAGTCCAGGTTCATACAGTGAAACAGTCCAGGTTCATACAGTGAAACAGTCCAGGTTCTTTCAGTGAAACAGTCCAGGTTCATACAGTGAAACAGTCCAGGTTCATACAGTCAAACAGTCCAGGTTCACACAGTGAAATAGTCCAGGTTCATGTTTTGACCACGCCCATATTTACTGTCTTCATTGACCTCAGATCCAGAACCTGGCCTGGTTCCCG
>VRLP01007683.1:0-20465 GCA_009660295.1 Lophius piscatorius | reverse complement strand
CACATGTGTGTATCTGATAATACTACACATGTGTGTATCTGATAATACTACACGTGTGTGTATCTGATAATACTACACATGTGTGTATCTGATAATACTACACGTGTGTGTATCTGATAATACTACACATGTGTGTATCTGATAATACTACACATGTGTGTATCTGATAATACTACACGTGTGTGTATCTCATAATACTACACAGCATGTGTGTATCTGATAATACTACACATGTGTGTATCTGATAATACTACACGTGTGTGTATCTCATAATACTACACAGCATGTGTGTATCTGATAATACTACACATGGTGTGTCATATTATGGATGAATCAATGAATGAATGGATGGATGAATGATTGAGTGGATGGATGGATGATTGAGTGGATGGTTGAGTGGATGGATGGATGATTGACTGGATGGATGATTGAGTGGATGTATGGATGAATGAATGGATGGATGGAGGATTGAGCGGATGGTTGGATGGATGGATGATTGAGTGGATGGATAATTGAGTGGATGTATGGATGAATGAATGGATGGATGGATGGATGATTGAGTGGAGGGTTGGATGGTTGGATAATTGAGTGGATGGTTGTATGGATGGATGGATGGATGGATGATTGAGTGGATGGATGGATGAATTGATGGATGATTGAACGGATGGATGAATGGAGGATGGATGATTGAGTGGATGGATGGATGGATGGATGATTGAGTGGATGAATGGATGGATGGATGGATGGATGGATGATTGAGTGGATGGATGGATGGATGGATGGATGGATGGATGCTTTGAATCCGTTGTTACATTATTACATACATACAGAATCGGTAGATTCCGGTTTACGGCGTAGAGTAACGTCGATCAGTAATAATTTAATAATTATGATCTTCATCCCTCCATCATCTTCCTTCGTTCTATGTGGGTTAAAAAATCCGGTCCCAATTTTCTGGACTATCCCTTCGCTCCGCTGCATCGTGCGTTTCTCCTGACGCTTACGTCACCGCTTGAAGCGAAGTGATGAAAGCCGCCTCCTCTTCAGCACCCTAGGGTGGATCTCCGCCGCGGCACACTTCCCCACCAACCCCCCAGCCTGATCCCCGTCTCTGAGAACGAGAGAGGAACGCCAGTTTGATTGAACTCCTCTCTTTTATTTCCCTCCCTTCGCTCGTTTCCCTCTGATTGAATGTGTTTTATCTGTCCGTTGGGGGGTTGCTGGGTGAGGAAGAGGAAGAAGGGGGGAGTCGTGAGGAGGGCTCTGTGGCACGAGTCGCCGTGATGAAAGGGGTCTTTCACTCTTTCACTTCCCCGTCTTTGAGGCATCTCATCAAACGGGCCTGAATAGTCGACGTGACACTATCTGCCTCTCCTCCAGCGCCGCCGCCGCCGCGACTCTCCTCCGTATCTCAGCCACACATCCTTCCATCCGTCCCTCCTCCCTCTTTATTCGGACGCCGTCCTCTATCTACCTGCGACCATCGGCATCCGTCCACCCTTTCACTCGCTCACAATGCAGCTCAGCGATGCTGACAGGAAGCGGCGGGGAGAAAAAAAAAAAGGAGCTCCGAATCCCAACATTCAACCCCCCCGCCTCCCGTTTAAGACGTAGGAATGATCTGGTCCCGCCCCCCATCCAGATAAAAAACCACGCCCACAGGTCAGAGGTCAAATGTAACTGCGACGGATAGAATGTTCCGTCAGAACCACAGACAGGAAGCTCACTTGGACGAGAGCCCGTCCCAGCTGACGTTGGACGAGAGCCCGTCCCAGCTGACGTTGGACGAGAGCCCGTCCCAGCTGACGTTGGACGAGAGCCCGTCCCAGCTGACGTTGGACGAGAGCCCGTCCCAGCTGACGTTGGGGCACAATCTGGACACAACCAGAACATTTACACCTACGGGTCATTTAGGGTCATACACTGTGGGAGGAGTCAGAATACCTGGAGAGAACCCATGCTGACATGGAGACAACATTCAGAACCCAACACAGAACAGGGCCCAGGTAGATTTGAACCCAGAACCTTCTTGATGCGGGGCTTCAGTGCCGCCATGCTGAAGTTCTAATCAACAATGAGAAAAATCTTGGAATTCTTGATCTTTGAAACGGGTCTCTGAACCTGACCCAGGTGACGGTTTGCATCAGAACCTTCTGGTCTCGTGTCGAGCCACAGACGTATGTTCTGACAGAACCTGAGGATGCTCCGTCGACTCTTCTGTTTCTGTTTCCTGGTGCCGCCGCGGTCCGTTGGTCCGCCGAGATGAACCTTCAGTGTTTCAGCGGAGAGCAGGATTTTATACGAGGTCTGAGTATTTGTATTCAGTACTAATACTCGCTGATTATCATTCATAAGACGTTTGTCCTCCAACCTGTTACTCTGACTTTGAGACATGGAAGAGAGGGAGAGAAGAAGGTGAAGGTCCAGTAGGTTCTGAGACCCGGTGTGTTTGAGAGGGTTCTTCTCTGAATAAAAGGTCTTTATTTTTGGGTTTTCATTCATGAAGTTCTTCATTCTGAGATTCGTTTCAGCTGCAGGCTAGTATTTATTTAAAAAAGGATTAATGAACATGAACAGATGATTTCTGATTTACAAAAATGATTTAAAGGGAGAAACTTTAAGAATTTAGTCGTTACAGCAGCTCCTACAGAAAAACATTCTAAAGGTGACTAAAATATATATATATACTATATACACACATACACACATTTATACACACATACATATATATATATATATATATATATGTATATATACATACTTACATACATACAAATACATATATAAACATACATATATAAACATACATATATAAACATACATATATAAACATACATATATAAACATACACATGTTGTGTAGTATTATCAGATACACACATGCCGTGTCGGATGATTGGCGGTTCAATACCAGCCCCTCGCAGGGTCCACCAGTGAGACCCTGAAGCTCAAGTTGCTTCCTGGGTGCTTCACAGGGAAGAGACTTCCTGTGACCCAGAATCCCTTGAGTCGCTGATCAGTGGGAGGAGCTTGTTGATGGATAATAGACGGCGAGTCTTTATTTGACTTTTTAGGGAACTTTTGCCTATTTCAGGGTTTCATTCAAATTTCTCTGTAACCGTGAATCTGTTCAGGGTCACGGGGGGCGGAGCCTATCCCAGCTGATGTTGGGTGAGAGGTGGGGGTCACCGTGAGGCATCTCAGGGCCGAACCACGGAGACAAACAACCGTTCAGCCTCTAAAACGCTCCAGCATTCAGGGATTTTTCTTTCTTCTGTTGGATCCTATTGCGGCCCGGTACCGGGGCTGGAGTGGGTTTGCTTAGAGAACGAGAAGGAAGACAAGTGGAGAACAGGAAACTAGGGAGCCGGGGAGGGAGGAAAGAAAGGGCGACTGAGAAAGAGGGAGAGAGAAAAACAGAGAGATTGTGTGAAAGAGAGAGAGAGAGAGAGTGAGAGAGAGTGAGAGAGAGAGAGAGAGAAAGACAGAGAGAGACAGAGAGAGTGAGAGAGAGAGAGAGAGAGAGAGAGAGTTTCGTCAATCGGTGGAGAAGAAAGATAAGGTTAGGAGATACGCTTAAAAGGCTGCGCTGCAGATGGATAAGGGGAGGAGTGGAAGGAGAGAGGGTGAGCGATAATGAGAGGGGGAGAAAGAGGGGAATGAGAAGATAGAGACGATTTCCTATTCCGTCAGACGCACCGAGCCTCATTCATTATATTCCCCAGGCAATTACCCGGGCCACCTGCTTTGTCTCTGCGCTCATTGTTTCCCTCTCACTCCGTCTGTATCTCTCTCTCCGTCTCTCACTCCATCTCTATCTGTCATTCTCTCCATCGCTCCTTCACCACTCCTCTGTGATCCTGGCTGTTGTGCCAACTCTTCCTCCTTCCTCGGATCCTCCTCCTGCATTGTCTGCAGCCTCCTGCTTTTATCTGGGCGTGAAAACATGGACAGACACACAGGTGTGTGTGTGTGTGTGTGTGTGTGTGTGTGTGTGTGTCTGTGTGTATGTGTGTGTATGTGTATATCTGTGTGTGTGTATATCTGTGTGTGTGTGTGTATATGTGTGTGTGTGTGTATATCTGTGTGTGTGTGTGTGTGTGTGTGTATATCTGTGTGCGTGTATATATGTGTGTGTGTGTATGTATGTGTGTGAGTGTGTGTGTATGTATTTGTGTGTGTGTGTGTATTTATTCGTGTGTGTGTATTTGTGTGTGTGTATGTGTATGTATGTGTGTGTGAGTGTGTGTATGTATGTGTGTGAGTGTGTGTATGTGTGTGTGTGTGTGTGTGTGTGTATGTATGTAAGTGTGTGTGTGAGTGTGTTTATGTGTGTGTGTGTGTGAATCCAATGGGCCACAGGTCTCAGGTAGCTGCAGCTTTACTACCTCAGATGTTTCGGTTCACTAAACTATTTTACGGGGGAAACCTCACACCTGTACAGACCTTACACCTGTACAAACCTCACACCTGTACAAAAGTCACACCTGTACAAACCTCACACCTGTACAGACCTTACACCTGTACAAACCTCACACCTGTACAGACCTTACACCTGTACAAACCTCACACCTGTACAGACCATACACCTGTACAAACCTCACACCTGTACAGACCTTACACCTGTACAAACCTCACACCTGTACAAAAGTCACACCTGTACATTTCCAGCACTTTTCATTTTTTGTTTGTATCAACCGAAAACAAAAACTTCCTTCAAACCAACACAACACTCGGACTGAGATCGTGTTTTTTTCCTCCTCCTTCATCTCAGCTGGTTCTACCAGGAGTTTATCGGGTTCCTGCTGAATCCCGTCCCTCGTCACGTCACGTTTACTCAAAGTTCACCGATATCAAAGGAATACAAAATTTTGGGAAGATAATTCATGTCAGAATTCATTCTGTTTAAAAACTGATTTGTTAAAATGATTTGTCATAGTTTGCTAAATTTAGAGTGTCTACTATATAAAAAAGAAATAAGAATAAGAAAAATAAAATATACAGAGGAATAGCTGTAGTTGTTTTTTCTTGGTGAGGACATTATTAAAGGTGCAGTCTGTAAAATTGAGGGGTGTCGGCCGTCACTTTTCTGAGGGTGGGGGAATAATGTAGCTAAAAAATAAATATATATATAATGTGGGAGTCGCAATATGATTTAAAAGCAAATGAATTAAACTTTAAAGGAAGAAGTGGAATAGCGACTCGGCGTTAGGTATAATAAGCTGCAGCTTCAGCCGACACCTTTTCTGTCAAAAAAAAAAAAAGATTACATGAAACTGGATAAGAAAACTAGTGGTACGCTGTCGTCTGGTGTAGATCCCCGAAAAAGTCCCCAAACTCCTTAAACTAACCCGGAGGCTATTTCAGCCGTATTTCTTGTAGTAAAATATGAAGTATTAGAGTAAATATTAGAACTATAAGTGTAAAAAGGGTAGATTTCCTCAAGTGGATTTATATGCACCAGATTTGGACTAAATTGGACCAACACTCAGGAAGTTATGTCTCGAAAAGTAACGGCTCCCTCTAGTGAGTGAAATATGAACTGTTAGAGTAAAATAGGATATGTAAAACTTTTTTTTTTCATATGTAATTGAACATTTTTTTGAAAACAAAAAATGTAAGAGGCGTAACTACAAACTTTATTTTTAACCAGAAAAGACACATTAAACATTTTTTGAATTTTCTATAGTTTTTTTTTTACCTTTTTTTTTTTTTTTCATAAAATGGGCTGAACCTATCAATTTGTCTATTTATAGGTATATTTTTTCATATATAATTGAAATACTTTTAAAACAAAAAATGTAAGAGGCGTAACTACAAACTTTATTTTTAACCAGAAAAGACACATTAAACATTTTTGGAAATTTTCTATAGTTTTTTTTTTTTTTTTTGTATTTTTTCATAAAATGGGCTGAACCTATCAATTTGTCTCTGTGTGAATTCTAGCATTGCAATTACAAATTAAGAACACATGAAAGTTCTTTCTCTGACCCGGTACAAATGTAACGTTCTTCTTTGGCTTTCTTCTTTCTCTTACTTATGTGTGTGTAGAGAGTTCTGATATGAGATATGAACCAGAACCAGGAGTGAAATGCAGAATTTAACTCCTCTATTGGGTTCATATATTTGTAAATCTGACTCTGAAGGGGTCGGAACCTCACCTCACTGTTTGGTGTGGTCGTTGGCAGAGAAGCTGGACTTTAAGGTCCGAGTCAAACGGCTGTGAGTCCCGAGCAGAAACGTTTGGATAACAGCAAAACATACATTTGTATGAAAAAATACAAATGAATGTTTTTAACACGGTAAGAGTTTGCGGTGTCACCTGGACGTCTGGGTCAGAATCCAAACTGCTGTTGATGCAGATGGATTCTGACGAATGGATCAGTTGAAACTTTTCAACTGCAGGAATCCGGGACGATGACAGAACCTCAAATTCTTGTCGCTGTTAATCGTCTGCCAGAACAAATCTTCCATCTGCTGGCGGGTTTGCGTTGACTTTACACAACCAGATTAAATTAGGTCAGTGTTTGGATTTCCTGCAGCGCAGCATCTTCTGTGATGGCTTCCATCTGGACCTGATTGGGTTTGACTCCTCCTTTCTACTTTACTGCGATCTTTCTGTCACTTCATCAGTCATCTTTGACGAACCCAGAGACAAATGCATATTTATGGGTTTGTTTCTGTCACTGATACGAATCAAATAAGACGCTTGATGCATTTTCAGTCTGGAACATTTTAAATAAAAAAATGTATTATACAAAAAAAAAAATATATATATATATATAACAAATACAATTTTTTATTAAGTTTAACTTAATGCATCAGTTCTGTTGGATCAAACGAGATACCAGAAGCTCATCCGCAGCAGCTCATGGACCAGGGGTTGTGATGAAGGGGGGCTGTCTAACCACAGGTCAAAGGTCAAGTCCCAGCTGCCCACCGGCTGCAGGGTGCACTGCAGGAGCGAGTGGCCGCGGCGACGGGACGGCCGAGGTGTCATCAGGGCACAGTGGGCTCTAACATTAGACCTCATTACTGCCCCCCTGATGGATCGCTCCAAATTACACCCTGACTAGAAGCACATCTGCCGGCGAGGACAATAACGATCCCAGATCCATCTCCCGTCTCGCGCTTTCTCTCCACCTGCAAATGATTTCCCAGTAAGTAATGTGTGTTTACAAAAGGAGCTGGGAAGAATGGCGCCCACTTTACCAGGCAAATATTATAATAAATCTGTTTTTTTGGAACACAGCAGCATCTCCCCCCCCCCCCCCCGTCGGTACAGTAGCGTCTTTCATCTCTTTGTACAGTAGGAAGCACACCCCTGACATTAAACACGCTACAAGCAGGAGCTCCTGATGAATATTTCACTGTGAAATTAGGTGTGATGCCTCATTCTAATGCTAGCTTATAAATAAATGCATAGAAGCCAGTGAAAGCAGAAGGGGCCCGTCGGCTTCCTACCGCCATCCGCTCCAGATCGTCACCACTTTTGTTTTCACGCAAAATGTGGGAAAAAAAACAAAAACCAAAATATCCAGGAGGATGAAGGCAGCTATACGTCGTCCTAATCCCTTCCATAGATTCACTCCTTTATATTCTTCCTTTTAATTCAATAATGCTTTATATAAAGACGGTCGCTCTCTCTGCTCTACTTATGAATAGGGCTGCTCTGTCTCTGGCTCTTTCTCTCCTCCACATTGTGTTCTGTCCATCCATAAATACACATTTAACACTTAAAATCACGCCGGCGGCGAGCGGCGGTCGCCCACACGCACCCTAGATCTCACAGATCCACAGGAATAATTCATTCCTTCAATCGAAGGCTGGAATCGTGTGTACATCGTTCCTGCGGTGGGCTTGCAGGGACGTGATGGATCCGCCCCCTCCTGGAGTATTAACCTTTGCCTCTGTGTTCCATCCATCCTGCAGCCTGTTGTTGTGGCCCCCAGAAAACGCCGGGCTCAGAGGGGATCAGGACCGGAGGAAGTGCTGGTGACACAACAATTGGTTGGTAAAAGGGTCAAACTAGTCCCCTCCCGTCAAAATGTTTGTTATAGTCCAACCAAAAGGGGCTCATAGGTTTACCCCTGTCCGCTCGCCCCCCAGTACATCAGTGGTGGGCCGTCAGGGCCAGCAAGCTACTGTCAGCGGTTTATAATCTAATAAAGATTTGGATTGAGACTACGTGTCTTTGAGTAGTTTGTTCCCGTCTGTTTGTTGCTGTCATTTCATTTCTTCTTTCCCTGCTGCTTCCAGTGAGCTCATATCAGCGAGCTTTCTTTCATCCAATCACATTCAGAAGTTGTCAATTAGGAGGTGTACTTTGACAGGCCAGGGTATTCTAGGTAGGCTGGGCGTGTTCCTCAGGTAGGCGGTTTCCTGTGTCAGTATTAGGTTACGAAGACGCTTCATTCATCTACCTGCTCCTGCTAAGGATTCATTTTCAAATATTCAAAACTTACTGGAGGAATAGGACTGGCCTCCATGCCAATGGAAAAGGAACTGAAACGCAGCGGTGACCTCTACCACCGCGTTATTGGACCATTTCTTAAGGAAAGAATGAAGGACAACAACAACGGCTTGGGGGAGTCTAATCTTTAAGTATCTTATTATCTGTTTACATTGCTGTTTGTTGGTGTTATGGCGCTAATGAGGTCCAGATTCAGTGGTTTAGCGGTACCGGTAAGTCTGATAGCACATATGTTTACGCCAGCAGCTTGAAGTCTGTGAGAAAACGCTGTTTGGTCCCAATTACTGACATTTGACGGTATTGTTGCTTTCTGGGTGGACGTATGAATAAATGTGGTTTTTGAGAGTCTATGAGTTAGTAATGAGAGTTAACGTGTGATGTGTGTCATCTATTAGTGATGCAGCATGATGTCATTCTGTGTAATAGCTGTACATCCCTGATGGTTTCAGTGTCTGTGCAGTTAGAATATATCCCTCAGAGCTGAACCTCATTTTAACCATTTGATCCTCTACATAAATGTTACTGTCTCTTTAAATCTCGGCCGGTCATGGTTCAGTTATTGGAGTGCAGCTGAAAGGTGGGTGTATAACACTGAATGCACAGGTGACCCCCCCCACTGCAGTACATATGTAGCTAATGGAGAACAGTCAGTAGTACGACATACAAGCGTTACTGTTTGGCGAGAAAAACCTGCCGTTAACTACGATGATCGGTCAAATTTGCAGATAACTCGCAGTGTTCTTGAGAAATTACAAGGTCATGCAGAATTTATGGGAATTAAAGTTAAATTGACATAAATAGTTGCCTTCATGACATCACATCGTCCTGAAGGGGCTGAATCCGCATCTCCTCCAAAACCACTGAGCGAAAAACCTAGCTGCCCCAACAATGTGTCTCATATTTCTTCAATTTGCTTATTTTTACTCTTCAGGCACTTAAAGTCGCTCAGATCTTTCTGTTCTTCTTCCAACACATTCCCTTGAGGACAAAATATTCACTTCCTTCCTAATATATCCCATCCACTGACAGGAAACCATGCTTACAGTATAAACAATGTTATTCTATCTTCCGTCAGATAGAGCGGTTCGTAATAGAGCGACCGTCACCCCTCACAAATCCCGAGGAGAATTCTGAAGAAGTCCAATGTCCATGAGGCTGTGTGTCTAAGCCAGAGAGAAGAGGTGTTCAGGTGATGTCGCTTCCTTCACTTCATCTCCAACATCAGCGTTTCTTACTCTTAAATGCTTCCGCTGGCGCCGACAGGACGACCAGAAGTCTCGAAGGACTGGGAGCGTCTCGCTGTTAGTACGGCCAATGAAAAACGGCGTCCCCTTGAAAGTTTTTAAAAGAACATTGAGTGAAAACAGCATCCTGCCTTCCTCCCTCTGCCCTCGCTTGTAGACCAATCCCCCGCCGCCCGTTACAAAAGCGCCGCTCCCCCAACGCGCCCTTGATGGACACTCTATTTTGAAGCTAATAAATTGTTTTCCTTCCTCTGCGTTCCCCAGTGGTGGTCTCCGCCACCAGGTTTTTGTTTTTTTGCCCCCGCCTTAATGCCTTGTAGAGCAAACTGGACTCAATCCATAAGCAAAGTGGAAGCAGGCTTCTCTCCATGTTTAGTGTTCTGCTGTACGGAGGTCCGGTGGGCAAACCTCCCCGTCCATCCAGAACCGCTCTATTCCTGGCTTTTTACTGTAATGACCACCAACATACTCTTACTGCGACGCACTGATGGACGAAACAGAAACACACACACACATATATATATGTTTATATATACCGAACTCTCCCAAAATCAAGCCAGTTGTTCCTCACACAAAGGTCTATGCAGGTAAAAAAAAATGAAAATGATCCATAAAATGGTTTGTTATTTATCGCGTTAACAAGAAGGATTTGCAGGGAACAATGTCGTGATGATTCCGTAATATCCTGACTTTTTAGGATGTAATAATTCAGTTTTTATTCAAGATAAACTTGATTACATCATAACACTTGTATTAAAATTCAACAACTTCTACAAGACCCAGTTTGGTTGGTATAAAGTAATATCTAGTTTATCTAAATTTTGTGTTGCAAGCTTCTTTTCAGCACTAAGTAATTATTTGTGTTATATAAACTCCATTTAGTAGGATAATTTTAATACTGTAAAATCAGTAGAACCCACCGTATTAAATAAGTTTGGACCTATTCCACACAATGAAGTTACTTTCGACCTGATATATTAAAAATGAATGTTCTAAATATCCCAAAAGGTTTTTGCAAATGGAAAAAAGCATTTTGTCAAATTATGTAAGGAAATGCTTACAAACACAGATCGTTCGGATATGACGGACTGCAGCGGGATCGATCAGCTAATTGGACATCTGGGGAGTTACATCAGTTTCCAGCTGTGTAGAATATACAAAAATCCACCACAGACAAGACGAAAGAGAAGAGCTTAGAATCCACCTCTGACTTCTTCATATTACTTTGAAATGAATCACTGCCTTTGAGGAATAAAGTGATGATTGACAGCATTCAATGTGCCGCTCTCATTCCCTCAAAAACGACCACATCCGGTCAGAAAACTAAAAAACTAAAAAACTAAAAAACAAACCATTTCTTTCGTTTCTGTCTCCTTTTGATTTTATTTTCTTAATATCAAATTAAAAAATGAAAATCAAACCATTTTTTAAATTTCGTTCGTTCCCATTTGATCTTGAAAAGGAAACATGTCTTGATTCCGACAGCGTCATGAACTGCTGAGAAATCTGTCAATCACGCTGCACCTGCAGCCGCATCCCGCCCCCAGCCCCTACGAGCCAATGACAGCCCGGCGCTCTGACACTGATCGTGACTGTCTCAAAACATTTCTATGTGGGGGGAAAGAATTGTAGAATTTTTAAACGACAAAAATGATCGAACAGACAATATAAAAAGAAGAGGATATTGAAGGAAGGAGCATTCGAAAAACGGAGGGATTCGTTTTACGATATATCGATCCCGGAAGTGTTCGCAAGGATGATGCTAACGCAGGAGAGGAGCCCGCTAGCATTGAGTTAGCATTGCTGGGGAAGATCGGTTTTCTCAACTACGGGAACATATTTCTCATTTTGAACGATATTCCATCCATCAAGTTGAAAAATACGTCGGAATCACATCACAAGAAAAAGCACTGACACAAACGACTCCAGAGCTGTAGATGGGCCCGAACTTCTTGAGGAGTTGACTGCTATCAAACATTTCGCAACTGGAATAAAACCACTAGATATTTTCTAGTTCATCCGTGACTCTCGGAATTAATCCGTGTTTCCTAATGCTTTTATAGAATTACGAGTTCTTCTCATCTTTTCCATTTGCGGTTGCGTCAGGAAAACGCAGTTTCTCAAAGTTGGAACCGATTAAAAATCAACCTCCGTAGAAACGAGACCGGATTAATGGACTGGACGATATCCCATGAGCAAGAACTGGCACAGAAAAACCCCAAATAGACGAAGCAGTTGAACCCTTTGAAAGCCCGCAGTGTAAACTTCTGAAAGGTAAGCGTGATTTATTCTTCCTGTTTCTTACTCTGGTTGCGCACATTTGGCGCAAAGCAGAAAGTGCAACATAAGAGTTCTTTGATCTGGTGTAGTTTGAGGAGTTGATATTGGATTATTTGTGAAACATACATACCTGCTGTCATTACTCTGCTGTAAACCAGTTGGAACCCGGCAGGTTGGAGTTGTTTCTATTGTTATTTGTAAATGGACCAACAACATGAATCAGGCAAACTTTAATTATTATTGACTCTTTGAACACACTAGCGTTGCTGTATGGACTATTTGTGTTAAGTAGCAGTTTGTGTTTTGTTGCTGTTATGGTAGATTAAAAATGGAGAGGCGGCGGGATTGTATTTCGCCTGGAGCATCAGAGAAGCGGGCGCTGGTCCTGCACACAGCATCTATAAACTTGTTCTCCACCTCCGCATCATGGTCCTGCTGATGTTTGGAGAAAGTCAATACCGATGAGCTCGGGCCTCACTCAAGTCGCAATTTTCAAACCTCTGCATTACCTCATTCCTTCCTGTCGCCTGTTTGTGTCTAAATAAGCTGCATAGAAAAGCATTTAGTCCATGCCTCAGCATCTATCATGTGAATAAACATCATCCTCGCCAAAGTTGAACACTTTCAATGCAAAACTGAATTTAGGCGTATCACCTGCACACATTTTCATCAACTCATGGCTTTGCTTTCACTTTGGATGTGATGGATCCAGTGTGAACGCGCCTTAAGAATGAAAAGTCGACCCATATACTGTCGGATTCCTCACAGCAGACCAGTGGATGACATCACTGCAGGATCTCCATTGACTAGAATGTTACAATTATCCAGTCTCTCCACTGGCTTCTTGAGATCCCGATCACCACCGGCCCGCGGCGTTCATGCATCAAGGTCAGAGAGTGGCTGCAGGCGGGAACAGTGATCTGATGAGAGCGCCTCTTGTTCACTTTTGTAGGCCATGTTGGTAAAAAGATGCATTTATGTAACCAGGCGGCGTCATTAAAGCGCTGCTTGCGTAAGACCCCTCCTCCTCTGCTGGGCTGCTGAACGAGGTGGGACGCTCATCCGAAAAATAAAAGAAGAAGCCCCCCCTGTCCACACTCACTTAACACCCCACACACCCCCTGCCTGACTCTCACCACACATGCGCCATGGGAGCCTGTTACCATGGCTACAGCTGGCAACAGCTCCGCTAGGGCCCTGGCAACCCACCACCTACCACGGTCGCTCCTGTCAGTTCTCTCCTTCATTCTCTTTCTTTTTCTTTTCTGAAGCCCCCCACCAGCCCCCCACACCCCCCAGCTTCTCCCTCTCTCTGAGGCGTTCTACTGTGGTGTAGATTTCAGGAGCTGTTTTCCCCTCAGTCTCATTGGACTCATTAGTGTCCTTTACCGAGGCTCCGTCTGTTCTGAGTGTGCAGCAGAGTGTGTCTTTGTTAGTGTATGTTTTTTTAACCCACGATTGTCGTACGGCGTGAACCCGCACGCCGCTGCACTGTATGTGTTTTTGTTGACTCCTCATACAGGGCTCTGAGCAGCCCATAATTACGGCAGCTTCAGGCTGAAGCTCCCATGTTTGATTACAGTGATCAAGGGCCGCGTTAGGGTGACTTCCTGTTGTCGGTATGCTTTCTTTTTTTTTTCTCTTTTTTTCCTGAGCCGGGGAAAGAATTCCCATTAACTGGAGCAAACAAGAGTTAATGATAAGACGTGCAGAAGTGTTTTTTTTTCATTAGATTTTTATTTCATTCATCGTTCACCCTGCATGTGGATTGAGTGTGTGTTTGAGCCGAAGCGAGGGAAGCGGCGCCGAAAAACAGAACAAAGTAAAATATTAATGTCAGAAGTTCACATTAAGAGGAGCAAAGTAAACCAGTGGGAGCTGAGAATCCCCCTCGCTGTGAATTATGAGTGTGTTCGAGCTGCCTCTGCAAACTTTTGAGTTTCATTAAGTGGAATGTAACTCATCTCCTCCAGCGCCAAGGTGCCGGGAACAATGCCCTCACAATAAAGAAGTATACATCTTGTTTTTTTTTTTTTAAAGTATACATAAGTGCAAGTATAATTATTATATGCCGTAAAGTCTGGAATATTGTTGTCGCCGCCGCAAATCCTAACATAACGCAAAAACTATGGCACGGATCATTTTCAAATTTTAGACCCTCAGACTTTAGTGCGAGGAAGAACTAGACTGATTTTGGGAAATGTTGGTTGTATATTTCGGGATCGGGAACTTTAATTTTTTTTATAGTTTTTGGGCCATAATTTCTGAACAATTGATCCAATTTAGTTCAATTGGATGAATCGACTCCAGCAGGTCCTTCTTCTTTATATCACATTTTATCCATATTTGAATCACTTCGGGTAGCGTTTTTTTTTTTTTTTAAATACTGTGTACATGTAATATTTTACTCACTTTTTTTTTTTAACGACTGGGTATCGTAGATATATCGTCACGTTTAATTTGAGGAGTTCAAATAAGGTGGATTTCTTGTACGACGCAGGGGACTGAGGACTATTGAAGGGTTTACTCTTACTGTTGGGGACAACGGACTAGGACTACCTTTGGAGTTTATTGTTGTAAACATACAAATGTTAATGTTATACATTCAAGTCTACTATTATAATCCCTCTTCTACTAAATCTTTCCACTTTTAGATTACAAAAAGTCTACTTGTAACTCGACTTTAAGTATGAGAGTAGAAAACTTTGAGTACACAACTAGTTTACGTCAAAGAGTGATTTTGTACTGAAACTCTAATAATGTGTCATATATTAATCACATTATGTGGGTGGAGGATATTTGGGTTCAGGGGGTTGGTCATGGACCCTACATCATGTAGACCAAAGGGCTTGAACCTCCGACCTGCCGTCCTACTTACTTTACTACAGGTAAACCAACATATTCTGTATATTCTGTAAGTTTACTAGTCAATAGATTATGTACAAGTGTAGTCCAAATACTCAGACTTGTCTGTATACTCGTCAGTAAGAGCCAAATACTGTGTAATGAGTATATCTCTGGAAAGAACACAAAAGGTACACTGACTTATTTTTTTTATTTTAAAAGAAGAATGCTAACCGCTCACTGGAATAAACTTCTTCTTTGTTTTTTCATTTTCTGTTGAGGCTGTTGTTGCGATCAGCGGGGGCAGAGAGTCGATCCCCGCCCGTTTTAGCGTCAAGTGTAAATGTAGACGGAGTTGATTGGCGGCCATTTATAAGCGATGGTGCATAATGTAGTACATCCCTCTGTCGGCGATGGTCGGCTCAATAAAACATGAGGCCCGCAGTCAGGGAATGAAATATTAAACGGAAGCAGAACGGATATAGGAGAAGTCTTCCCTGGGGGGGGATTGACTCGGGTTGAGCACATGCCTACTTGTCTGAGCTGTCAGGTCAGACGGCGAGGAGATGGAGGGAAGTCTTTGTGGTTAAGCTGGATAAAGTGTGGAATGATGCATGCTAGCGTGAAGTTGCAGTTGTAGAGCCTGATGGATTATTTTCTGCTTCTACAAAGAGCCCGGCGCCATAAATGGCGTCCATCCTGTTGTATTTTGTTGCAGCTGCTAACGCTGCTGGATCCAGATAGTCTCTCTTATCTGGTCTCGGACGCCTCTAGATAGCACAAACGGGAAACATCTAGGCGTCTTATCGCTTCGGTCCTCATTTCCTTTTGTTGCTCTGACAAAATTCAAATGCTTAAAAAAAGAAAAGGAAAAAAAACAGGCGGGTGAAATGTAAAGCGGGGGAACTCATTTGCCGTCGCCGCCTGCTGAGCTGGTGGATGTAACGGCGGAGAGGCCGGAGAAGGTTCCTGCTCGGGGAGCTCCTCCACATTCCGCTGCTTGTCAGATCCGATACCTCTCCACCTCTAATAGGGTCACAGGAGAGGACAGGCAGCATCTGCTGTCAAAACCAAATTATCTTCTGTCAACAAAGCAGGAGGGAGAACCGGCGCCAGAGCGAGGCGAACACACACACACACACACACACACACACACATGCAGATGCTTATGTGCATGTATTCTTATACGGATACTTGCACATCTGAGCTTTTGCTTGTGATATATTATTTTATGGTAGCTCAGTAGGAACCGGTGCTGGATTAGAAAGTGGACAGCAGCGACTGTGTCGTTTCCCTGCAGCGCTCTGACAGTTTCATGATGGAGGGGAGGGTCCACAAGAAGCTCCCGCTCTCCCGAGAGGAAAATTAGGTCCTCGCATGGGCGTAGCAGGATCAGTTTAAGTCAATACATGGCACCTTGACTCAGATTAGCTCGGGAGGAGATGTCACATTTCTTCCATGTTGTTCTGAACCCAAGTGAAGGATTGACTCCTGTTATAAACAGGTCAGCGTTCACAGAGCTGGAGGCGGGCGCTGCAGCCGTCAACAATGGCCGTCAGGTTAGAGCTCACAAACCCTTCCTGTTCGCCTCCCCCCACTCCTGGAAAATAAGATCCTGATCCTGCTGGCTGCATTTAAGGTGAACAGGTGCCCAAATAAAGTTGCCATAATATCAGTCGGTATGAAAGAATAAACTAGTGACCTCCTCTATCTACAGCTAGATCTGGACAGAAAGGGCTTTCTGGTGCGAGGGTGAAAACATCCACCTTGTTGACCTGCCGTCCTTCTCCACCCGCCTCTCGCTCCGCTGCTGTTGATGGTCAGGCAGTGCGGAGGGAAATGTAAACCCATTCGTAACATGAACGTGAACTTAGCAGCATATTTAGATTTTTCCAACCTCGGTGAACTTTAAATTGATTTATATTCATGCATGCAGTCTTTCAGCGGAATCTTAGCGCTCGCTCATATAGCCGGCCGGAATTTATTTATTTTTTGCTTATCCTGAGTAATTTTGGAGTCAGGGCAGCAGAAAATGTTTTTTTTGCAGGAATCCAGACCTGGAGCCTTTTACTGCGTGCAGATTGCGTGTCTTCTCCGTGTTGGCGTGGGTTCTCTCTGGGCCTCCACCGATGGAACCTGAGCACTATAGGTGAATTAGTGACGCTAACTAACAGCTGTGCATGAATCGTTGTTTATTCCGTCTCGGATGAACTTGTGACCGGTGTGGTTGGAAGCATATATTTGAGCATTGTTGAAGAAGGGTTGAATTCCACGTGTTTGTTGAAGAACTTTTAACAGAAATATCACTGCAGCTTTTAGTTTTAGGGTTTTACACTCACACACACCGACACCTTGTCATCTCTTCAGTTTGTTTTCCTCTCTCTCTCTCACTCACACACTCACTCACTCACACACAAACCCACATCTATTTTTCATGGAGGTAAATTGCGTGGCGCCGTTGTGCGTTGAACTCTGCCTCGGTAATTCACAGAGACGACCTCTAATAACGCCAGCCTCCGCCCTACAGACACATCAACAGCTCAAAACCAACATTCCACACGTCTCTTGATCTCTATTTCAGCTTCTCTCGTATAGTTTCTGTTCATGTGCTCTGTTTCTTCAATTACCTGTTTCTTCAATTACCTGTTTCTTCAATTACCTGTTTCTTCAATTACCTGTTTCTTCAATTACCTCTTTCCCATCTTTCTCTCTCTCTCTCTCTCTCCTTTGGATCGCCCATACCTTTTCTTCCTTTCCGTGTCCGTTTACCTTCTGTCTGTAGGAATCGCTTCTGTTGGCCTATTCTTTCACTTCTTTACTTTCATTTTCATTTTTCTTGTTGCATAATTTGTCGACCGGAGGCTCTGGAACACAGACGGGGTCTCGTTCAGGTGGGCTAAAGGAGAGAAAAGATCAAATAATCAAAGCTCTGAATTTGAAAACATTTAGCTTCATGATGGAAAATAAACCGTCATTTTGGCCCACATTTATTAACCAGAACACTCAGTCAGGGACAATCAGCTTAGGAAGCGTAGCTGCCAATGTTCTCTTTGAAAATGGAAATAATAAATTTAAGTTCTACTTACAACCAAAGGATAATAAGATAACCAAAGTAGCCATGTCGTCCATCTTCATTTCAGCACTGTGGACAAGTCGCCCACCCTAATTTAGTTGTACTCATCGGGGAGTGTGGGTAAGAGGTGAAGAAGAGAGTGCAGGAAGGGTGGAGTGGGTGGAGAAGAGTGTGAGGAGTTATCTATGACAGAAGAGGAGCAGCAGGAGTGAAGGGAAAGGTTTCCAAGATGGAGGTGAGAGCAGCTCTGCTGGATGGTCTAGAGACGGTGGTTCTGACCAGAAGACAGGAGGCAGAGCTGAAGATGTTCAGATGTTCTCTGGGAGTGAGGAGGAAGGACAGGATTAGAAAGGAGACATCAGAGGGACAGTCCAGGTGAGACGTCCTGGAGACAAAGTCATGTGCTTTTCAACACAGCAGAGTCGACACAGTAATACAGATTTATTCCTCAAAAATGTTAAAGTAACGCTTCTTCTGGTTTGTTCTAGTAAACAACCTTAGTTAGCTCACAAGGAAATGACTCGCAACTCAAGCAACAGAATGTGACGTGAGTCACAAACTCGTTTATTTAGCAGAGACTTCGATGTATTACTTTTACTTCAGAGAACTTTCTGTGGCGTTTCATATTTGTGGTTCAGTGTGTCGATAAGAACTCTAAAGGTCTTCAAGGTTAACACGCAAGTTTACACTTTTCTTGGCCGATCACTGACCGAAGTCTGAAAACGTACAAAAAAACTAAACGTATCGACCGGTCAAACCATAACTGATAGCATGCATACGTACAGCTGGCGCCGTGCTCTCGCCAACTTTAGACGTATCTTATATTGTTAGCTTCTTGAAACTTGCTATGTTTCTCGGGGTGATGAACTCTGAAGTGTGTGATTAAGTTTGTTATGCCAAACGTTTTCAGGGTTGTTCCTGAAACAACCCTGGTAGCTTGTAGCCGTGGTAGCTCATGCTAACCGGCGTTAGTTAGGCTTCTCAGCCGATTGCTGATCGCCTCAACTCTTTATCTGTTTCTGATGGTTATGAGACGGCTGATGTGAGGAAATGATGTCATCATGTCTTTAAACTTGTGAGAACAACCATGTTTTTATCAACAAAATTCAGCAGCTTAACAGCAGAAGGAATGTCGGTGTTGGAGCGACTCTGTCAATAGTTGATATTTAACAAATGAGCCGTGGATGACGTTAAATCAGTATATTCTCTTCATCCTGAATAGAGTTGACATTTTACCGGCTGTGACTCTTTCTGAGGGATAACAATCATCTAGTTTAATGATTCTATTTTCCCTCTCAACTCTAACACTGTAAATGTTTTCGCAGCGTCACCGCCCTAACATGTTCCTTATTGTTTGAGGTTTTTTTTTTTCTTAGCTTTAATTGAAGCTGAAGACAATCGTCTTGTGAAAATGTAAATCTCTTTATTGTCGTCTCGTCAGTTTGAATCAATCAGCTCGCAGTAAGCCGCAGTCGTCGTGTCTTCTCGTGTCAGGCCGCCGCAGATTGCTGCTGCTTCAGGCTGAAAACTGTTTGTCTTCATTTTGATGCTTTTAAACAAGCGTGGAAAGTTGGTGCTGCTCCGGAGGGTTTACGTCATAAAGATAAAGCCCTTCAGATGAAGCCCCTCAGGTCGCTCCGCCTCAACTAGGATGGATGTCTTCATTATTAACAGGGTTTTGTGGAGATGGTGTAATTTTTCCTGATCAGGTGGTCAGCATACACGGACCAGTTTGTTTCTTTGAATAATGGAGGCTGCTCAGGATGAATAACACTCTGCGGGGACGAGAGCTGAACCCGTATGCCAGACGGACGCAGAGATGGTGACACCTCTCAGAAGAAAAAACGGCTCGGTGTCGTTATCCTATCAACACTTTTTATTCCTCATCCTGCAACTTCCTGGACTTGGACTGTCAAATTTGTTTTTTCACTGTCCAGCACTGGGAACTGAGAGATGCTTGAAGCTACACATAAGCCATAACATTAAAACCACCTTCCTAATACTGTTGGTCCCCTTTTGCCACTGAAACATATCTGTGAGGTCAGTGTGGGATCTGACCAGTCCTCTACCCCTCATCACTTGTCCTCTACCCCTCATCACTTGTCCTCTACCCCTCATCACTTGTCCTCTACCCCTCATCACTTGTCCTCTACCCCTCATCACTTGTCCCTTGTCAAAGTCAGTCAAATAAAAGTCATTTGTGTGACCATTTTTGCTGCTTCCAACATCAACATTTTGACAAAATAGTTAACCGCTTTCTAATCTAGCCCACCCACTGACAGGTCACCACATAATATACCCCACCCACTGACAGGTAACCACATAATATACCCCACCCACTGACAGGTAAGCAGATAATATATCCCACCCACAGACAGGTAACCACATAATATGTCCCACCCACTGACAGGTAACCACATAATATACCCCACCCACTGACAGGTAACCAGATAATATATCCCACCCACAGACAGGTAACCACATAATATGTCCCACCCACTGACAGGTAACCACATAATATACCCCACCCACTGACAGGTAACCACATAATA
>VRLP01007682.1:0-20465 GCA_009660295.1 Lophius piscatorius | reverse complement strand
TTTTAAGGTAAAGCCTGAACTTTTAGAGTAAAACAGGAACTTTAAGAGTAAAACATGAACCTTTAGAGTAAAACATAAACTTTTAAGGTAAAGCCTGAACTTTAAGAGTAAAACATGAACTTTAAGAGTAAAACATGAACTTTTAGAGTAAAACATGAACTTTAAGAGTAAAACATGAAATTTGAAGGTAAAGCCTGAACTTTAAGAGTAAAACATGACATTTTAGAGTAAAACATGAACTTTTTGAGTAAAACATGAACTTTTAAGGTAAAGTCTGAACTTTAAGAGTAAAACATGAACTTTTTCAGTAAAACATGACCTTTTAGAGTAAAACATGAACTTTTAGAGTAAAACATGTACTTTAAGAGTAAAACATGAACTTTTAGAGTAAAACATGAACTTTTAAGGTAAAGCCTGAACTTTTTGAGTAAAACATGAACTTTTAAGTTAAAGCCTGAACTTTTTAAGTAAAACATGAACTTTTTGAGTAAAACATGAACTTTTAGAGTAAAACATGACCTTTTACAGTAAAACATGAACTTTTAGAGTAAGATATGAACTTTTTCACATCATGGGTCTCCTGGAGTCAAATTCATCTGCACCAACCTTGGACTAAGTTGGATCGATGGTTGTTGAGACATTTTGGCCCCAAACCCCCCTGTAGTGGTGGAAATATGCAACCAACCATTCCCAAAATCACTCACTAGGTCTATGTAGATATGAAATCTGTAACTGACCCATGGAATCGTTTTGGAGTTATGGCGCTAACACGAAGGATACAGGGATTTAAGCTGTATATCAAATTATATCTGTAGTCACATTCTCTACTTATTTATAGGAATCAAAATCTTAGCTTCCATGCTATTGGATTGTGAGTGTTGAAAAGTCTCATTCTGATTTCCAGTCCTCAGATTAGACAACGGCGAACCTCTGGACTTCAGCCTGGGCGAAGGCGCCTACTACAACCCTGGACTACAAGCAGACGACATCCAAATGACCAGCTTGCCGGGACGCCACTGATTCTTTGAAGAGTTATTGGTTTTCACCGGACCAGCTAGGATCAGGCGTTTGTGAAGAAGCCCGGCTGAGAGAAGTGGGTCAGAATGAGTTCACGCACGTCTGTGATCGGCCACCACTTGTGATGCTTTAGTACGATTTTGCTGCTGCAGAGATTTATTCCCTCTGAACCGTGAAGCAACCAAATTCTCCCGTCAGCCGTTTATTCACGTTGCCAAAAGGGCTGGAATGAGAGTTCAGTCGCTGACGTATGTAGAGGTAGAGTGTTTGTCATAATCCAGCTTTATTTTTCCATGAAAGGATTCACAGTAGAAGACCGACAGAAACATCTGTACACTGTAGAAATACACCTGTGTCCTTCTACAGTAAAACAACATTGCAGCTGTAGTCGCCACAATTTTATCCTCAAAGACTTTACGGTAAATTAACATCAAAAGCCTAAAAGGTCAACCTCTTTAGACATTTTAAGTGTAATTAACAGTTACATATAAGCACTTTGACTTATGTTTGGTAAATGTTTGCTTCGTTGGTTATTTTTGTTTTCTGAGCGGCAAAATCTGTCTTATATTCAGAAAAACACTTACGGTAATGATTTATGCTAATTTTCCTTTGTTTGTATTTTCACAGTAACATTCTGTGTTTCCCACATTTTCTCACCATAAAAGTTGAATTTATTCACTATTTCTGTGTTTAAGATAATGTGTCACTTTTACTTTGGCGATGAACAGTTTGGAGTTTTACACTCTTTTACTTTTATTGTTGTCATTTGACAGTTTTCTACAGTCATTTCTACAGACAGTCTCCATCTCTCTCCTCCTTCTCTACCTGAATGTTTCTTAAACCGAGGAGATGTTAGCGGGGAACGAGCGCTGGTTCTGGAGACGTCCGTCCAACCAGACGGGCCGTGGACGGCTGCTGGAGGATTCTACGTCTAAACGTTTCATAAAACTTTGTGTTTGCTGTGACGGCGAAGGACGGCGCTCATATAGCCTTTTTTCTTGTTCTGAAAAACACGTTTGATCCTTCATCCTCCAAAACGCTAATTCTGACCCGACATGGCGCCCTCCCTACCGACCTGCTACATGGAGATGAAAGGTAGTTTTCTTAAGAAACGTAAAACTAATATGTTTTTACTTTCAGCTGAAAGTACCCAACATTTTCGTTAGGACTGTTCTATTCCAGTTCTTTACAGATTCTCCCTCTGGACCTTTGAGATGGAGTTTGTTGGAGTCTTTTAATGCAGACATGTTTGTTCATTCCTTCATGGTAAATAATGGCAACCAGAGTTGCCAGTTTTTTTACCGTCAATGACGTCGTTGTCTCGTTTTGTCCTGTCATTAAATCTCTAAAACTCCTTTATGAGATCAAATCCAACCAAATATTGACATTTGTTCATTTCTAAACTTTTCTATGTTTTCGAAGCGCTCATGTCGATCAGCATGACTGAGTCGGTGAGATTCATCATCTCGCTCTCTGGCTGCTTTCACGATCATTACCTGAGAGAATCGCCCCATCCATCACTATGCTTCCTCACGATTGTGTCCAGAACTCCAGAGATCCAGAAAAAAACGAGTTCAATGAGATGCAAAAAACGTCTTTATCATCAAACTATCATCTTTAATTCAAATCGTTCACAACAATCTAACATCTAACTCTTAAAGACTTTCTGACCCCGAGATTCAACTGACCTCTGACCTCTCTAGCTTTGATCCTTTGAGAGTCTTTATCCAGTCCAACCATCCTCCTCACAGTGTGTGGGGTCAGTTTACAGACACGTCTTCTTCCAGGCGGATGTCTAACATCTCCAGTCTCTTTAAACTTCTTCATTATTGATCTTAACTGTTCAAACTGACATCTTGAACTGCTGAGAGATGTTCTTCAACAGCCAACGATAAGTGAGATCTTTTTGAGTGTCTGCTGATGAAATATCCTCAGCAAAGACCCAACTACCCGAAAGTCTGTTCTTTGATTGGATTTTAAATAAGAAGTTATAATTGAAAATAAATTGTCGCAATTTAGCACCAACAGATCCTTTGTGTGAATCCAGTAAATAAAAAACTGTAATAGGTCCAGCCTGAGTCTGGATCTGTTCGAGGTTTCTGCCCGTTTTTTCTCACCACTGGCACCAAGTGCTGCTCTTGGAGGATCATGAATAAAGAGTTGGGTCTGGACCTGCTCCTTCTAGAAAGCACCTTGAGAAAGCAGCTAATGATTCGCACTATATGAATAAAATTATATTTGATTAAAGAGACATGTTTTTTTTTTTTAGTTACTTTCCATCCACGTGTGATTACGTCCGAACATTCTCTAATGAATATACACAAGGACATTTATATTGTAAATATATTATTTCACTATAATAGTTCATATTTTATTCACTAGGGGGAGCTTTTAGTGTGAAACACAGGTTCTGGTCCGTAACTTCCCGACCATCAGTCCAGTTCTGTCTAAATTTATCTCCTAAGAATCGACTCCAGGAAATCTGTCTGGTTTTATTCCTTAACTGTATTTATCTTCATCATTGAGTCACTGTGGGATCTGATCCTAGAACAGACTGATGACATCATAGAAATAGTTGGGTTACGACTCATGTCACCGACATGATCGGTAAACGCCAGTCTGACTTGGTGGCAACATTTATTCATTATTCCCCGGTAATCTTCTGTGCAGCAGAGACAAACAGGATGATGTAAACGTGTCAGCGGGGGAAACTATAATTAATGAAATCAACGAAGAAGTCATTAGGTAAACGGACGGATTCTCAGGTAAAAAGGTTAACGTTGGACGGCAGCAGCTCGGAGTTTTCGAGCGGAGGTAAACTTGCTGTTTTCGGAAGCTTTCCAGGTCCAATAAGAGAAAGTCTGTAATTCTCGCGGGGAGAAGTTCCTGGACTCCACTGAACCCTCCTCCTGAGGCGTTCACGGATCCTCCCGCCAAGGAGGTCATGATTTCACCCCTGTGCATTTGTTTGTTTGTTTGTATGTCTGTTTGTTTCATTTGTTTGTATGTTTGTTTTTGTGTTTGTGAGCAGGATTACGGAAAAACTACAGGTGTTATGTGTTTACAAGCATTAAAAGTCAAATAATATACAATAATAAGCGGTTTGGAGTAGTGATGTCATGATTGGATTATTGCTGCCTTTGTTCCTTTTATTCCTTTGGATATATAACATAGCTGGTGGCTGAGTGGGCTTAACAGAGACGCTGCAGTGGAGGGGGCAGGAGACGAGCGGATACAGAGTATCTGGGAGATCCTCAGAGAATTTGTTGGAGTTGTTGGTAGATTTAGAGGCTGGCAGGAACTCATTAATGGAGGAACCTGCAGGAATGTTTCCGCGACCTATGGTTCTGTTGTGGCTTGGCGGAGGTTTGCGTTCTCTGAGTGTTTTTTTTAGTTTAGTGATTAGTTTTTTGGTGATCTTTGATTTGGTAGACTATGTTATGGAGGTGAGTTGAAGATACAAACAAAAGTTCTCTTTAGTTCTTCTCAAGAATGCAGACTGAGCATCGCAGGAGTAGAGCAGTGAACCAGAGGACATCTTTAGAAAAAGGAGGGTATATGTCGACCTCTGGATCACGTTCCAGTTTTCCAGGCATTGTGACTGGCTACCAGCCGACAGTCTGTGAAAGAATGTGAACCCGGCAGCAGGACGTGAATCATGCCTCCTAAAATAACAGTGAACGCCTGAAAGTACCGCTCCACACCTCGTCTGGTGGTTCTGAAAGTCAACAGAACCTGTGATGGGATGTGGGCAGAAAGCTTTTATTAAGCTAACAGGAAAGAAACGAAGTGGCAAGTAAAGTTTCCACTTCTCATCCATGTTGATTATGAACAGCTGTTCATAATCTGTGCACTGATTTAAGGATTTCTGCATAAAACGCTAACTTGGTGTTTATATGACAACAACGTGAAAATGCAAAGTCTTGAAAACAGGTTTCAGGGCGTAATTCTTTTTCAATTCCCTCAGTACCGTCGCAAAAGTATGAAATCTATTCATATAGATATCACGATACTGTAAGATATACAATGAAGTTGAATTTGAAATGGAAATGATGTCTGGATCCATCCCATAATAGAGTTAAGATGCATCTGACAACAGCAAGTCAAAGAATCAAATCTAGATGTCAAGAGACTTTTGAGGGAAAGCTATGATATGGCTGCATTCATTCACGCATTAACTAATTCATTCATTCATTCAGCATCTATTCATTTGTTCATTTGTTCATGCTTTCATTCATCCATTCAATCATTCATCCATGTATGCATTCATTCAGTATTCATTCATGCTTTCATCCATTTATTCATTCATTCATTCGTCTTTTCAGAAAGAAATCTGCTTGAAACTAATCTATAATTCATGTATTTATTTTTGTAGATGTTATTCACTACGTATTTATAAACCTCCACTCGTCCAGAATCCAGCTGCACCATCAGCACCAGAACCTCCTCCATCAATCATATTGCTCTTAAATTTCAATGGCTCCACGTTAAATGTGGTATTGACTTCAGGATTCTGTCGAAGCCTTTCATCCCCGTCTTCTTGGCACCTCCTTCACATCCACACATCCGTCCCTCGGCTTCTCCTCCGTGAATCTCCTCACCTTCAGATCTCGTCTGAAGAAGAAGAAAGAAAGAATCCTTTATTAGTCACACACAGTACAACATAATGAAATTACTTCTCTGCATTTGACCCATCCCTGAGGGAGCAGTGGACAGCCCCTCGTGGAGCGCCCGGGGAGCTAAGGATTCAGGGTCTTGCTCAAGGACCCTACGACAAGTAGACCCTGGCGGGATTCGAACCGGCTATCTTCCGATCTTCTGATCTTCTGATTGGGAGACGGCCACTCTACCCACTGAGCCACACCCGCCCCAAACTCTGAGAGACTGAAGTTCTCAGTCTCTCAGACTCTGATGATGAGGTCATCAAGTCCGTGTACCTTCCACAGAGCGAGGTCTGGACTGTACTCTAGTTTACTCTGGAGATATACTGCCTTTTAACAGGCAGAACCTCAAGCAGGACCCATCAGTCCAGCCCACTGCTTTGACCTTCAGGAGAGAGAGATGGTTCTGGGCAGAGAGGTAGAGAGACTTCACTTAGAGAAATTTGGTGCTGATAGGAGTATCTATGTAGTTTGTCAAGTGTCTGTAAAGGAGGGGAGGGGCCTTTAGAAAGTCTGCCTAGCAACAGTGACGTCGGTCCTGAGTGAAGAAGCAGCACCAGAGAGACGCTGGTTCTTAAAAAAAAATATTATGTGAGGTGATAAAAATTTCACAATCTGCCACCAAATGCTGTAACGGCTCCTTTTAAAGAAAATAAAAAACTAATTTTAGGCAAGAAGAAGGCTAATGTCTATGATGTGTTAATGAACACGTGACTTATTGATTACCCGGGAGTCATAGCAGAGTAAAAATACTTATTCAATAGGAGATAAAAGTGAAATATCTTCATTACAATCTTCTCAGGAGACAGACTCGCCATCTCCCCATGTCCTCTGCATCTTCCTCTGTCACACCAAACAACTGCATGTCCTCTCTCACCACATCCAGAAACCTCATCTTTGCTCCTCTCCTTCTTCTCCTGCCTGCAGCTCCATCTCCAGCATCCTTCTACCAGTAAATCCACTATCCCTCCTCTTCACAGGTCAGAACCATCTCAATCTGTCCTCTCTGACTTTGTCTCCAGGACGTCTAACCTGGACTGTCCCTCTGATGTCTCCTTTCTAATCCTGTCCTTCCTCCTCACTCCCAGAGAACATCTGAACATCTTCATCTCTGTCTTGTCTTCTGGTCAGAACCACCGTCTCTAAACCATCCAGCAGAGCTGCTCTCTCCTCCATCTTGGAAACCTTTCCCTTCACTCCTGTGCTACTCTTCTGTCACAGACAACTCCTCACACGCTTCTCCACCCACTCCACCCAGCCTGCACTCGCTTCTTCACCTCTTCTCCACATTCCCCATCGCTCTGAACGGTTGAGCCCAATTCCTTAAACTCCTGCACCTTCTCCACTTCTACTCCTCCATCCTCACCTCCTCCTGCCTCCTTTACATTCACACACATGGATTCTGTTTCGCTGCCACTGACCTTCATTCCTCTTCTCTCCAGCGCTTACCTCCACCTCTCCAGGTTCTTCTCCACCTTCTCCCTGTTCTCACTACAGATCACAATGTCCTCCACCAACATCATAGTCCATGGAGACTCCTGCTGACCTCCTCTGTCAGTCTGTCCATCACCACAGCAATCAAGAAGGGGTTCAGAGCCCATCCTTGATGCAGTCCCACCTCCACCTTGAACCCATCCATCACTCCTACTGCTCACCTCACCGCTGTCCTGCTGCTCTCATACATATCCTGGACCACTCTAACATACTTCCTGTCCCTCCAGACCTCCTCATGCAATCCCACAATTCCTCCTTCACCACTCTGTCCTACTCTTCCTCTACATCCACAAAGACACGTCGCAGCTCCTTCTGACCTCCTCGTTCTTCTCCATCAGCTCCTTCTGACCTTCTCTGTTCTTCTCCATCAGCTCCTTCTGACCTTCTCTGTTCTTCTCCATCAGCTCTCTCGGGGCAAACATCTCATCTAAAGATCTCTTTCATGTTATGAAACCAAACTCACACATTTTCTCCTCTTTTTCTTCACCTATCTTCCACGACTCTTTCCCAGATCTTTATCGTATCGATCATCAGCATCACACCTCTGGAGCTGCTGCAGTTCTGAACATCAGCCTTGTTCTTGAAGATCACCACCAGGACACTTTTCCTCCATTCGTCAGGCGTCCTCTCCCTGTCCAGGATGGTGTTGAAGAATCTACTTGAACCCTCTGCTGCTCTTCTCTCCTACAACCTCACTACCTCCATATTCTGGCTGGGTTGTTCACTCCTCCGAATCCAACGCTGTGAACTCACTCATCAGATTAGGGCTGACTTGGTTCTGGCCCGGTGTTTTTCCACTTTGCCTCTTCTCTATCTGCCAACAGTGTTTGTGGGTTTGGCAGATAAACATGCAGCAGAATGCATTAAAAAAAGAATGAGACAGTTTGAGGGAGTCAGCGGAGCGCTAAAGAGTAAAATATTATTTTTCTTCTATTCTCCTCCGTTAGCGCTCCCATTGAAGGTACACACAAACACACATGTACACACACATGTACACACACATGTACACACACATGTACACACACATGTACACACATGTCCACACACATGTACACACACACATGAACACACATGTACACACACATGTACACACACATGTACACACAAAAACACACATGTACACACACATGTACACACATGTACACACACATGTACACACACACATGAACACACATGTACACACACATGTACACACACATGTACACACAAAAACACACATGTACACACATGTACACACAAATGTACACACATGTACACACACATGAACACACACACATGAACACACACATGTACACACACATGTACACACACAAACACACATGTACACACAAAAACACATGTACACACATGTACACACATGTACACAGAAAAGTACACACATGTACACACATGTACGACACACAAACACACATTTACACACACAAACTCACATATACACACACAAACACACAGGTACACACATGTACACACACAAACACACATAACACACACAAACACACATGAACACACATGTACACACACATGTACACACACGTACACACATGTACACACATGTACACACACATGTACACACACAAGAACACACATGTACACACACGTACACACACATGTACACACACACAAGAACACACATGTACACACACACATGTACACACATGTACACACATGTACGACACACAAGAACACACATGTACACACACGTACACACATGTACACACATGTACACACACAAACACACATGTACACACATGTACACACACACATGAACACACAATTACGCACACATGTACACACACATGTACACACACATTCACACACACGTGTGCACACACAAACACACATGTACACACACAAACACACATGTACACACACATGTACACACATGTACACACACGTGTACACACACACATGTACACACATGAACGACACACAAACACAAATGTACACACAGCTACACACACAAACACACATAAACACACAAAAACACAGAGGTACACACACATGTACACACATGTACACACATGTACAAACACACATGTACACACATGTACACACATGTACACAAACATGTACACACATACATGTACACACGTACAGACACACATGTACACACATTTACACACATGTACACACACATGTACACACATGTACACACACATGTACACACATGTACACACACATGTACACACACAAACACACATGTACACACATACGTACACACACACATGTACACGCACATGTACACACATGTACACAAAAGGTTAAAGATTTTCAATCATCATTTTGTTTCATCTTTCTTTTTTTTCCAACGCTTCTTCCAGGAGACTTAGTTCTTCCACAAAGACCTGGTCCTTCCAGGAGACCCGGTTCATCCACGAGACCCGGTTCTTTCACGAGACCTAGTTCTTCCACAGAGACTCGGTTCTTTCACGAGACCCGGTTCTGCTGGGACCTCAAATATTCTCAATCCTGGAAAGAAATTCTGCTCTGAACCCGTGAGTGAAGGGAAAATTTAAAATAGAATAATTAATCTGAATCCAGGTCTTCTCTAACGATGAAGAGAACTCAGAGGCGTTCGTCACGCATCTCAGAACCGATGTTATCACAGAAGCCCAACCCACGGATTACTTCATCACTCGCAACCGGTTAAGATCCAACCGTCTGGTTGGATTGTTCTTCTTCACAAAGGCAGAGGAACCAGAATCAAACAAGTCCTGTTCAGCAAGACTGTTCAATCCGCTTGAAGGAATGTGTTTTTGCAAACAAAAGAGGTTTTAGAGTCGGAGCATCTGGACGTCCTCTAACGGGTCGGAGGGACGTCCTCTAACGGGTCGGTTGGACGTCCTCTAACGGGTCGGAGGGACGTCCTCTCACGGGTCAGAGGGATGTCCTCTCATGGGCCAGGTCAGTAAAGGAGCTTTTCTTATGATATGATACAAAGTCGTCCGTCGGCTGAAGAATAAACAGATGTCTGCGTTTCACTGGAGGACGTTGACCCGAGGACGGGCTCAGAGTTTGGCCCAGTGAGGTTTGCAGCGCAGTAAAAGTCTCAGCAGAGGAGAATTACTGCCTCTTATTGGACCTCGCTGGGAAGCTGCACAGCTCAGCATCTCGTGAACAGTATCCTGCTGAGTCCAGAACTCAGTGGGGAGAGTAGAGCAACAGTAATCAATTATCAGAACCGCTGATTATTTAAGGGAATTAACTATCGATCAGCAAGTGAGTCAGCGGCCGGCGCCGGTCAGCAACAACGCCGTCGGCTGCAGCAGCCAGACGGTTCAGAACTATTCGCTCTACACCTGACCACAGACGGCCGTGGAGGAGCGCGGACATTAACAGGTTCTGATTATGTTTGGGGGGCGGGTGGGCTCAGATCAGGGTCATCAAATGTCCAGGAGGCGGGAGAATTTCCACGTGACTGCGGTGGGCCGAGTCCATGATCGCCATCATCATCCAGGATGTCCCACCTGAGTAATCACGCTCTCACCTGAGTAATTGCCCTGATCGCTCGCATCGCTCTCATCGCTCTCATCGCCCTGATCGCCCTCATCATCCTCATCGTCTTCATCGCTCTCATCGCTCTCATCGCTCTCATCGTTCTCATCGCCCTCATCGCCCTCATCGTCTTCAGCGCTCTCATCGCCCTCATCGGCCTCATCGCCCTCATCGCCCTCATCGCTCTCATCGCCCTCATCGCCCTCATCGCTCTCATCGCCCACACACTGACCCCTCTGCCAAATGATTATAACCATTTACTACAAAGCCTCGTTTATGACATCATGACTTGTGGATAATCGACCAAAACGTGACCACTGACCAAATAGCCTCATCTAGGAAATCATAACTTCTGGCCAATTAGACAATTAGTCATTGGAAACAGTTAAAACATACAAACGATAATCAAAGTCTCGTCCATAACTTGGAAGGCGTGGCCATGGCGCCATGAAACTTACCATTTTACCCGTGTTTAAAAGAAAAGGGACACTTTGCATTTTCCTATCTGTCCCAAACTTCACATGTTGGATCAGAGCCCCGCCCTGAAAATCCCCATGTCACTATATTCAATAACAATGACAGCGCCACTTGTGGAAAACAGGAAGTGGCGCTCCGTTGAGTATCACGATTGGAAATATGGCCGATTCACGCCGCGGCGTCCCTCCGGAGTAATCGGCTTGTTTCAGCTATCCGTGCCGGCGGGAGTTTGCGTACGCCCCGAACGCCGTGAGTATGTGAGGGCCCTTCATCACTGCTTGCCGTTTTAATATGATTTTGTTATTCCAGAACTTTCTCTCATCTTCATGTGTTCTGCTCAGCTGAAGAGTAAAAATACTTTGATTAACTTTATAGACATCATTTTTTCAGTTTAGGATATATATCTGTTTGACAGCCCCTCCTCTCCTCATCGACCCGACGGTCAGCTTCCTGTCCGTTTGTCTGAACCAGCCTGAAACTTACGGAGAATCAATTCTAGCGCTTGTATTTCAAAACCTTCTGGACGACCTATGGTATACAACTTTTAAAACTGACGGTTATCCATACAAAAATGAAATATCTCTTCAGTTTGTCACTAATTTGTTCTGCATGAACCACAAGTATGAAAATATTTACAATTCAACGATACATGTGTTCCATTAACACACAAATACAAATACTGAGCAATTTTAACACATACAACTGGTTTTACAAAAGCACACATCACAACCTCATTAAATATTCATGAGATACATTTCATTCATTTCTTTCTCAGTGTAAATAGATATCTACAATTATTCGTGTAATTCTCTTGTAAATATAGGATAAATATAAAGAGTCATGAGTCATGTGGGTCATCTGACCAAATCGTTATCACTGTCGCCTTCATGTTAACGATAAATCCAAAACTACGTTGTGGATCATTTTCAAATGTTATACCCACGTAGACCTCAGTGTGAGGAGGAACTGGATTGATTTTGAGAAAAAGTTCTCATTTCCACCACAAGGGAAACTATCTCCAAAAGTTTGCAGGCCATAATTTCCTAACCGTGGGTGGATTGAGTTCAGATATGGTGCAGACGAATCGACTGGAGGAGATCTAACAAGTATTTTATTTTACTGTCTTCTTCTTCTGGTGAGGTGGACGTACGGCCAAGAGTGAGGTAGCTCACTAAAGGAGAAACCTGTGACGAGTGAGATGAGAGGTTGGACACTGAGGGAGGAGAAAAGGACTGGTACCGACTGGCCAGACAGCGATCGGGATGGGAAGGATGTGCAGCAGGTTAGCGCCATTTAGGATATGGAAGGAAATGTACTAATAATAATAATAATAATACATTTAATTGATAATGCACTTTACATTTGGATTTGGATTTACTAACATGTGAGGAGAGCGTGAGGCCAAGATGGAGCGAGTACTAGGAGAACTGATAAATTAATACAAATGAGAGCGAGAAGTTTGAATGTCTGAGGATTGATCAATAATATTAACAAGTCCAATCCCTAAATAAAATCGGTGCAGTTGAGAACCTTTGATGTAAGAACATCCAAGAAGCAGATGAAGAAAAATGAAGTTTGATTGATGGTTTCTGACCCTGCTGCATTCACAGTGATTTCTTTCCTGCAACTCCTTGAGAGGACATGAATGCACACCTTTATTGAGGGGCTCATGTGGTTTGAGGTGCCCTTCCGTGACAATCAGGGGTCCCACCGCGCCTCTCTTGATAACCGATGTCCTGTGTTATCTCGTCCTTTCAGTGCCATTAAGAGATCTTGGGTTTCAGGAGTGTCTTTGGGTTCCATTGCTCCCGCGGTACGTATCAATCTGTGGTTAAGGTGAGAAGCTGATTAAAATCAGCCACAGTCCGCTGCACCGAGGACACGCAGTTAAATGGGGGGGGGCTGCAATGCAGTGGATGATGGTCCCCCCCCCTCTCCCTCGGTGTCATCAAACCAGTTCAGTCGGATGTCGCTCTCTCCTTTTTCATCCTGCTGCTCCTGTCATTATAATGAAAACAAGGGTGAGGAAGGCTTTTTGAGAGACTTCAAAGGGGGAGAGGAAGAGGCTAAATTTATTTCCGTGAGAAAAATACTCATCATAGGTATATCTAGACACGCAGGCAAACCGACGGGATTCTCTTTCTTCAGACAGGGGGTGATAACACGCAAAATTACAATGCAGCTCATTACTGCTTATGGCAAATTAATTACACGCCTCTCACGCAAAAGCTCAATTAAAACCTGGCTGGTTGTGATATTTAACATAAAGACCGATGAAATGAAAACAAAGACTGTGCAAGAAATAAACACTGACAGAAAACTGAAAAAGTATAAGTATCTGTATATACATACATGTATATGTATTTCTACTAAATTAATATTTAATGGTATTAATACATATATATATATATAAATATCTAAATAATTTTTTACTAACTTTTTTGGATTGTTATAGAGTTATATTGATAATTGATATTTGCTAATTCAACCAATTTCCTCAAGTATCCGCTACATTAGTGGCAGGAAACCCTGTTAACAAAATATGAGGACCCACTTTAAGGTTTTTGACAGGCTTTTAGGTCTTCATCCAGTATCTGCTGGTGTTTGATGGAATTCATGGAACCATGTCTTTAACAAGATGTCCAGAACCTTTGGAAGAAAAACAGCCCCACAGCATCAGAGATCCACCACCAGACTTCAGAGTGGGTATGAGGGGCTTTTCAATATGGGTTTCTTTCTTGTATGGCCACACCCATCTTAGATGTTTGTAGCCAAAAAGCTCTACTTTGGTCTCATCTGACCTCTGACCTTGTTCCAGTGAAAGTCCCAGTGGTGTTTGTCAGCGTTAGCTTGTAGCAGCGTTAGCTTGTGTGTGGACAACAGCAGAGGCTTTTTTCTTGCTACCCTCCAAAACAGCTGGAGTGTGTTTGGCACTCCAAGACTCAACTGACCTCTGACCTCTCTAGCTGTGACCCTTGGAGAGTCTTTATCCAGTCCAACCATCCTCCTCACAGTGTGTGGAGTCAGTTTGCAGACACATCCTCTTCCAGGCTGATGTCTAACATCTCCAGTCTCTTTAAACTTCTTCATTATTGATCTAACTGTTCAAACTGACATTTTGAACTGCTGAGAGATGTTCTTGTCTCCATTGCCAGATTTGTGCAGCTCTACAACTTTTCTTTGCTCCTCATTGCTGTGTTCTCTGGTCTTCATCATGGTGAAGACCCTCAGAGAGAATCAGGCCTGTATCACCTCATATTTATACCCCAGTCAAACAGGAAGTACCTGTTCACCACTTCAGAGTTCCTGCTCACACAGCTGAAGATAGGAATATAAAGCCGGACAGGAAATATGCTTCAGTGACCTTTGACCTCAGGATTCGCTGGAGGTGTCAATAATTTTGACAAACATATTTCAGAGAAAAATATTTCTTTGTGTTTGGAAATCATATTTGTTTTAAAGCTTGCTGAGTTAGAGTTTATATTTTTTCTGTCTACTGCGTTTACTGTTATTTTGTTGGAAGTAGTGTTACAGTAATTCTGGAGGCCTCTGTTTGTTTGGATCCCCCACCAAATGTTTTAAAAGCAACCAGTTGCCGTTAGCGTCTAAGACGATTAACCAAAAAAGTCTTCCTATTGGGGGAGATTTCCGGTAGTTCCTTACTCTCAGAGCAGTAGACGAGACCACTTGCCAACGGGGAGGGTAAGTCTTCACCCACCGAGGAGAAGATGTGGATTGATAGTAGGGGGGTGACTGAGATTTAGAACAGCCCCATGTATTAAAACATCTACACGTCTAAAACGACAAAATTTTGTTCTGTGCAAAATGATTAAAGGCTTCGGAGACAGTGGTCTTCATAGACGGTGGTCTTCAGAGGCCGTGGTGTTCATAGAGGGTGGTCTTCAAAGACGGTGGTCTTCATTGTTGAGTCGAAGGTCTATGTGTCAGAAGGCTCCAGATGGTCGTAGGGACATGAAGGGGAATTCTATGTTGTCAGGAAAAAGTGGGAGGAAGTCATGTGACATCCCTGACCCTCATAGCTAGAATAGTTTCCAGAGTTCTTGTGACGTGAGGGAGAAGAACCGCTGTCCATCATCCTTATTATAGCAATTGGACATTTGTGACAGGAGGTTTCATCGTCCCCACAGGCAGCAGCTCCTTTGATTGAGGTCAGGACTGAGGGCAGTGAGTCCAGAAGCGGCTCCAGAAACGTCGGGGACTGGGACACTCGTGAGGCAGTGAGGGACGGCGTTCACGAAGCGGATGTCCGTGGCTGCTGAATGTCAAGTGATTGATTGGAGAGGTGGACAAGAAGGGACAAGAAGATGAAGTGAGAGAGATACCTGGCACAGCAACAGCTGGAGGCGACACAGGAGGAAATGGAGGAGCCACTGGTGCCGGAGCTGCAGAGGCCTCAGACGGACGAGCCGGACTATCATCCATCAAAAATATGATGCGCTTCAACAAAGTTGTCTAGAAGCTTCATTCAAAACCTTTTCCCCTTTTCTGACTGCAGCATCACGTCTGTCCAGCATGGCGGGAAGGTTCTGGACAGAAGCTATGAAACGGAGCCGACATCCAGACCGTCAGACTGTGCGTGACCTCCCTGTATCCGTGGGGATTATCAAGCACCGCCGCTGTACGACCAGAACCTGTTCAACTCTTCGTGTCCCTGAGAAACCCAAGATATTACAGCGTCATCATCTTCGCTTCCGCAGATCCTTCGCGTTAAAGCGATACATCAAAGAATATTTATGGATTCAAATTTCACACCCTTATAGAGCTCAGTGCGAGGAAGATCTGGGTTGATTCTAGGAGAGGAAAGTTGCATTTTTCAGCCACTAGATTTATTAAGCTTTATGTCCAAAAGTTTTGTGTCTCACACAAATAAAACTGGGTGCATTTGAATCGACTCAAGGAGATCTATCTTCTATAGATTTTTTTTTTAGGAAAGTGTTTTTTCTCATTAGAGGAAGGTTTTTATGGAAAAGACTGTTTTACCGACTTTACATCCCATTCCGTCCAAATTTGGTCAAATGTGATTACGAAGAATTTATGGAGATCCTCCTTCGGTCTCAGCAGAAAAATATGTTACATAAAAAAACATTCAGAAAACTCCCTCTAAGCGGCAGGAATGTGCATTAAATTAATTAATTCAATCTTTATTTATATAGCGCCAATTCACGACAGCAGTTGTCTTAAGGTGTTTTCCAGAAAGAGCAGGTCTGGACCAAACTCTTTATATAATTATCTAGAGACACAACAAATTCCTCCTTGAGCAGCACTTGTGGCGAGACAAAACTGCCCTTTAACGGGCAGAAACCTCGAGCAGATCCAAGACTCAGGGTGGACGGCCTACTGCCATGACCGGTCTGGCTTAAAAAGAAAGAGAAAGAGAGAGAGAGAGAGAGAGAGAGAGAGAGGGGGAAAGAGAGAGAGAGAGAGAGATACAGACGGGGGAAAAAGCAGCAAAGATATCAACTATGGAAAGCCACTTTCCTCCGCTTCACCCAGGTCAGGCCGCGGCGGCAGCAGGGATCCAGGTTCATAATAAAATTAAGAATAATGTAATATTTAGCAATAGTAAATGGGGAAATACTATACAATAATAATAATAATAATTAATAATCATCATAATGATCATATTGTAATGAGGGGACATCGAGCAGGTCCACAACAGCAGATGTAGTCACCAACCATGTGACCTTGCAGGGCGAGAAAGCCCAAAGGCTCCAGGGAAGAAGTCAAGTTATTAACATGCATTAATCCAGTAACGTGCATTAATCCAGTAATGTGCATTAATCCAGTAACATGCATTAATCTAGTAATATGCATTATTCCAGTAACATACATTAATCCAGTAACATGCATTAATCCAGTAATATGCATTAATCCATTAACATGCATTAATCCAGTAATATGCATTAATCCAGTAATATGCATTATTCCAGTAACATGCATTAATCCAGTAAAATGCATTAAAGTGAGATATAACTGACTTTTCTCCAAATCACTCCAGTTCATCCTCGCACTAAGGTCTATGGGGGAATAACATCTGAACATGATCCACGGAACAGTTGTTGAATTACGGCGTTAACGGGAATGTTCTGTGGCGACGATGATGATTCCATAATATTCCCGACTTTTCAAGGATGTAATCGCGGAAAAACTGCTAAATGTTTGTTTTGTCTCATTTGTAGTTTTAAATGTTTTGTCTATTCTTACATGTGATTATATTCCAGTTTTTACATTCTTGTATATAAGTAAGGATTTTTATATATTCTTTTTCTACTTTGGGTTTATTCCTCTTCTTTCTCTCAGCTTCGACTGACGAAGGCTCGCACAGGTTTGTAAACGTTTGAAGGAACTGCTCCTGCAATCTCATTTTTTCCTAAATATAGATTCATTTTCATGGTGGGAAATCCCTCCTAATGTTCTGAAATCCAGACGCGTCAGCGTTTCTTCCGAGGGGACATTCATTTTGCATCAAGTAAGAGCAGAATCAATTCTGCTGGATGAATTATGCACAGATTGAATCTTCTCCGCCCAGGGAGGTTCTCGTCAACAAGATGTCCAAGATTTTCCCACTCTTGAGAAGTTATTCTGTAATTTAAAGGAATATTTCTTGAGAAATCTGCCAAGATATGGAAAAAGCATCAAACTGAAATATCTGGTAATAATTGCAGGTTTAATGTGTTTGTGATACTTTGATCCGTAGTTTCACCTCTTTGGAAACGTTTAAACCGTTACGGGAATCTTTTTCAGGTCGGTTATATCTGAGTTGAATGTTTTCAATAAGATATTTAATCCATATATCTAACAAATCTACGTCAATACTATATGGATCTACCAAACGCAGAGCATTTAAAGAAAAGAGAATCCAAAAATGTCTTTATTGTCAGCTCTTCAATTCAGATTATTCACAAAAACCTGAACGTTAACTCGGGTTACATATTACATTTTTTATAAAGAAATGCAGATGCAGCATAAATGCAGATGCAGCACATCATGAATGAAACCTTTACTAGTTCCACGGAAGCATTTGTTCATGTTAAGAATGTAACGTTTCTTGAATAAAAGTCTGGATCTTTGGGAATCATTCGAGTTAAAGATCATGAATTCGAACAGTAAAGACATTTTTTTACATCTAATTTTATTATTATTTTTCTTAAAGAGGGTGCTGGAATTGCAGCCTGTATCTACTGATGATGATGATGATGATGATGATGATGAATCTAGGATACATACTGTGTCTACTCTTTTTATTAACTGCATTTATCTTCGTGTGAATCTGTCATAAGATGTTTTTAAGTCTTTATTAATAGAACATCTTCCACTGACGGCAGAGGCATCGACTCTTCTCTCCGGATAGAAACTCGTTCAGTTGAGACTGGAGCGTCTCTGTCCCTCTGGCTTTGACTCGCTGTGGCTCTCTGGACAAGGACTCATTTTATACATTTCCAAAAATACATCGTGGCGAGGTCAAGTTTCGAAGTCAAGTTTGCTCCGAGATTCTGTTGACAAGTGGAGGAGCAGACTTGTGATGTCTGACCGTAGACGCTCTCCCTCCGGTTACTCGTTCCTGCTCGTTAAACGTTCCCTCTGAGGGCCAGAAAAATATTCTACAGAATGTTTCTCCACCAGCAATATTCATATACATTTACAGCTGCAGGGGGTTTGAAACGGTCCAGGTTCACATAGTGAAACAGTCCAGTCATGAATAATGTATCACTATGACTAGTACTACTACTACTAACCTACTGCTACTATTGTCATCACTATGACTAGTACTACTACTACTAACCTACTACTACTACTAGTGTTATCACTATGACTAGTACTACTACTTCTAACCAATTACTACTACTATTGTCATCACTATGACTAGTACTACTACTTCTTACCTACTACTACTATTGTTATCACTATGACTAGTACTACTACTTCTTACCTACTACTACTATTGCTATCACTATGACTAGTACTAGTACTACTAACCTACTACTACTAGTATTATCACTATGACCAGTACTAGTACTACTAACCTACTACTACTATTGTCATCACTATGACTGGTACTACTACTACTAACCTACTACTACTATTGTCCTTACTATGACTAGTACTAGTACTACTACATCTCCATTGAGCCGTCAGCATCCTCACTGCGTTTTCGACTGGAAATCTAGTTGATTTGTCATTTTCACATTTTTTCCTACATCTGCACTAAAATCATCCCGACGCTTGAGGTTAGGGTTAGGAGTTAGGGTTAGGGTTAGGGGCTAGGGTTAGGAGTTAGGGTTAGGGTTAGGAGTTAGGGTAGGGTTTAGGGGTTAGGGGTTAGGAGTTAGGGTTAGGGTTAGGAGTTAGGGTAGGGTTTAGGGGTTAGGGGTTAGGAGTTAGGGTTAGGAGTTAGGGTTAGGGGTTAGGGGTTAGGGTTAGGGGTTAGGGTTAGGAGTTAGGGTAAGGGGTTAGAGTTAGGGTAAGGGGTTAGAGTTAGGTTACATGGACCAACAAATTCGCTGTCGTTCTTAATCTTTTCTCCTGCTAAAAATGAACGGAGACAAACTGCTTGTATGTAAACACAAACGTGTTGAATAACGCTGACGTGAACTCTGGATGATTTGCTTATTGAATCTCATTAAATCCCTGAACATCTACCCTTCGGGTCCTGATTCGGTGCAGCCGGATGGATCGGCCCAGAATCTTGTTCATTGACTGTCCGACATGTGGATTGCAGGGGCCGGGAATCGAACCCCTAACCTCCCAGTCAGTGGATCCCTGCTTTGTATCCCAGAGTTGTGATCTGCTGCCGAAAGAAATCGTCCCATGTGAGCCGGTCGGACGTCAGAGACGTGTGGAGCATCAGGAGGTCAGTCGACCTGCCCGTGTCCCTACGAAGGAGCAACTTTGATCCCATTTCCTTCAACACAAATACGCTGATGGTGACGTAGACGAGAACCTCCCTCAGCCCATGGTCTGCAGATCTTTGAGTTTACCCCCATTCCAAGGCAGTCAGTTGCGTTGCCATTTTCTGGAAGCACCTGAAGGTGAACCATTGTGGATCAAATCCTGCCGGCTTTTCTAGTTGTGTTGTATGACTGCAGAGATTTTCAAATCACCTTCCATCACAAACTTCACTGCCACAGAACAAAAGCGGGCAACAATAAAGGAGCTGGGAACATGATTGCACAGCTCCAGAAACATCTCTGCAAGGAAGAAGAAGAAGAAGAAGAAAGAATCCTTTATTAGTCACATAGTCAGTACAACATAGTGAAATTACTTCTCTGCATTTGACCCATCCCTGAGGGAGCAGTGGGC
>VRLP01007681.1:0-20465 GCA_009660295.1 Lophius piscatorius | reverse complement strand
CAGACTGATGACATCATAGAAACAGTTGAGTCACTATGGGATCTGATCCTAGAACAGACTGATGACATCATAGAAACAGTTGAGTCACTATGGGATCTGATCCTAGAACAGACTGATGACATCATAGAAACAGTTGAGTCACTATGGGATCTGATCCTAGAACAGACTGATGACATCATACAAACAGTTAAGTTGAGTCAGTATGGGATCTGATCCTAGAACAGACTGATGACATCATACAAACAGTTAAGTTGAGTCAGTATGGGATCTGATCCTAGAACAGAGTGATGACATCATACAAACAGTTAAGTTGAGTCAGTATGGGATCTGATCCTAGAACAGAGTGATGACATCATACAAACAGTTAAGTTGAGTCAGTAAAGACCGTTTGAGATTATTAATGAGTCCCATTTAATTTGAGGAGTTTTCAGGGCTTCACTTCTTCTTCTACTCCTTTTTTTTAAATCAGGTGACTGGTTGAAAGGTAATACCATATATTCTTACTTACATAGTTTAAATATAAACTCTAATTGACGTGATATATCGGTCCCAATCAATCACGCAGGCGATGAAAGCTTGAATAACCGATGAAGTGCCTCCGTGCTATACACGGCGCCCCGGCAGCGGATCTAATTGAGGCGCTTTAAGGGCCTGGCGTATGAGTCATTAACACGGCGGTGTGTCATCGTTGACCCCACCCCCCCTCCCCCTCCCGCGCCGTCGGCAGGCCTTGTCGACAGATGACGGCGCAGACAGGAAGTGTCTGATTGAGTTACACTGAACAAACACTGGCAGCTACCTGATGGCTGGATATGGCTTCCATCTGTTCCCCACATCAGCGCCGCCCGGGACCATGAATAGCTCAGCACACAGCTCTCTGTTCTCAATCTCCCTGCTTCTCTTTCACCTCCTTTTTCTTTCCTGCCTAATGCTGTTCTAAAACTGTCCTGTTATATCGTCCTGTAAGCGGCCTCGCGTCGCCCGATCTCGAACCCTCGCCGCGGTTTCATTCTCCACTCGCTCGCAGCTACCATCGAAATATCAACCCGACTCCTGGTGGAATTTGGTTTAGACTAGAAGTTGAGGGTTTTGACAGGGAGAAAACTGATGTCCTTAACTCCATCTCATTTCGTCTTAGGACATGTGAGTGGAACAAGAAGTTCTGGTCCTGGACTTACCTTCTGCCCCTCCGGCCCTTCTGGCCCCTGAAACAAAAAAAAACGGGAAGAGAGACAGCGAGTGAGATGGTGCAAGAGTAACAGAATCATGAAATAATATCATTTTTCTACAGCCAAAAGGATCGCAGCGGAGAGAGTTTGCGGTCGGACTTCACGTGGTGAGCACACAGCCTTCAGGCAGAACCGGGTCACAATCAATCCCTTGTTTTTCTTGGGTTTTTTTTTTTTTTTTGGGAGAATGATGGAAAATGAACTCACTATTTGACTTATTAGATCTCTGACGAGACCACAAATAAATATATTTCTATCTTTTATGATCCTTCTTTCTTCTTTTATTTGTCCTCGCTACTGCTAAGCTACTTTAGACGCTCGTCGTTTTAGACGTGGGGAAGTTTTATACCCAAACTTTAAAAAAAAAAACATCAAAGGCAGTAAAGAAAAAGTTTCTCCGTTCAATCTGACGTCTTCCCCTGTGAAACATGACGCCATGTTGGAATTTCAACCTCCTCCACCAGATCCTGTCTGAAAACAGGATCAGACTGGGCTCAAAGTTGGTTCCGTCCATGTTGGCTCCACCAAACTGAGAATTATCGAAGGTTCCCGCAGCTGTTAATCAACACTCCGACCCTTAAATGTTTTGATATCGATGGCGGCCAAAGTTCCCCCCTCGCCGCTCAGGATCTACGGTGAATTGTGTGATTTGGCTCGTCGTTCTGAGTTGCGTCAACGTCGGGCAGAACTTATGCCCCAAACGTCTTACTAACAAAAACAACATTCTCAGATTTGCTCATGTTGACGCAGTTTTGGTTGGCAAACGTGTTTGCGGCCTGTGAACTGTTATTCAAAGGGACCCATTCAGATTGAACTTTCTCAGCTGTTCCCTTCAGGGGTCGCCACAATGGATCATCTGGTTCTGTCTTTTCCCATCCTTCGCATCTTCCTCTGTCACATGAACGGAAAATGCATGTACTAGCAAACAAGAAGGGGCTCGGAGCCGATCCTTGATGCAGTCCCACCTCCGTCTTTGACTTTTACGGCACACCTAACCGATGTTATACATAAACTTTAGAACTCTCTGTCTCCGCTTTCAATTTGTCCATCGACACTTAACCAAAATTCGAGACAGCATTTCTAAACTTTCGCCACAAGATGGCATCACTGCTCCAACCAGCTTTTTTTTCCAAACAAGTGATTTCGTGATTGTCGGATTCTAAAGGTTAAAGTAACCTCCCTATCAATTGTTAAGTAAAGAAGGTTATTATCACGTTGCGTCGTAAGGTCACTATGTAAGGTCACGATGTAAGGTCACGATGTAAGGTCACGATGTAAGGTCACGATTTAAGGTCACGATTTAAGGTCACGATGTAACGTAACGATGTAACGTCACGATGTAACGTCACAATGTCACGTCACAATGTCACGTCACGATGTCACGTCACGATGTCACGTCACGATGTAACGTCACGATGTAACGTCACGATGAAACGTCACGATGTAATGTCAACAAAACTAAATCACCTCTACGATACACCATAACCGACCTCTGAGTTAAATTTCATGCAAATACATCTATTCGTTTTTTCCACAATCTTACTAACAAAATTTTTTTTTTTTTAAACCTGCATGGCCGAAGTAAAAATCCGTAAAACAGGAAATGCATAAAAATGCTGAAGAGGTGATAGAAAAGATTAAATTCCGATGAAAAAGTGCAATTATAAAAATATGTTTTTTGAAAGAGATTTAAAAGTGGATAAGAAGCCAGACTGATCTCATCAGGGAAATAGTTCCAGAGAGTCGGGGGGCGACTCCCGACTCTCTTGGACCAAGAACCGCCAGTTCTTGGACCAAGAACCGCCAGTCTCCAGTCTGGATTGAGGTAGAGAGCCTCGGCTGAGGACTTCAGGTTACGATGGGTATTTAAGGCGTCGGGCCTTAGAAGTAATTAATAAAATCAATTCTAAAAGTAACAGGAAGCCGATGAAGAGGAGCTGATACAGGAGGAATGTGGCCTCCCTTTTTTCCGGCTCTGGCGAGGATTCTGGCTCCCGCATTTTGATTTAGCTTCAATTTCTTTTAATCACTAAGCATTAATGGAGTCACAGTATTCTAAGTAAATGAAGTGATAACTCCAAAACTATTTCATGGATCATCTCCAACGTTCATAGCAACATAGACCTAAGTGCGAGGAAGAACTGGGTTGATTTGGGGAAAGGTCGGTTGTATATTTTGGACACTAGAGGAACTTTATTTCCAAAAGTTTTCGCGCAACAATTTCTCAACCGTTTGTCCGATTCAGTCCAAATGAATGAACAGGAGTTTATCTATCTATTATATATCATATTTTACACAAAAAGGTCATTTTTTAGAAATAACTAACCGTTTAAACGATTTAGTCAAAATTTGGGGAATATGAATCGACTCCAGGATATTTATATCATATTTTACTCTAATAGTTCATATGTTAGTCAGTAGGGGGAGCTTCTTTTGTACATAAAATACTGTGGACAAACTTCACATTGAATTTGAGGAGTTAAATCAGCTTGTACAACACGGGGGATCGGGGACTTTCCGAGGATATACCCTCGGCCTCGTTTTCCTTTTTTCTTAATGAAACCAGTTAATCAGCAAGTAATAGACACAAAAAAAACTTTCCCATTTACAGAAAGCAGCCCAATAAAAGCCGTGCAGCAACAAGTTCTCACATTTACAGAACCGGCCCCCACAGTTTCAGCTCCTTTATGGTACATTCCATCTGCACTTATAAACCCCCCCCCCCCCCAAAAAAAAACTCAATGAACAACTTTCATTCTCCAAGCCAAGCAAGAAAAAAGGTTTCCTCCTGCTGGCTAGTTAAAAAGCCTTTGTGAGCTATTGTCAGTCGGGTTTGGTAAACATCTCCATTATGACCCCCTCGGAATGCGAGCGCATGTGCCACTCGCCTGAGCGCTAATTAGCTCGGCTACATCTGAGAGCACTCAGGAGCTACCGGCTGAGAAGGAGCTCCATCCTGGCTTTTTCCTTTTTTTTCTCCTTTTGTTTATTTTGTTCTCAAGCCTTTTGTCGCCGATTTTGTTCTCAGTAAGAAAGAAACCAAAAGATTTAAAACAAAAACAAAACAAAAAAAAGCTGATCAAACGCCGCGAGATTAACGGAGAAGGTTCTGAGAACTTCGCTTTATAACTATGATTTTTAAAAAGTTGGTATAGATGATTTTATTGCAGTTTAACGTGTGTCTGAGAAAATGTCGCCGCCGCCGATCCTCGCTTTTAACAGCATAACTCGTAAAAACACTTCATGGATCATTTTCTAATCTTCTGCACACATAGGCCTTAGTGTGAGGAAGAACTGGATGGATTTTGGGAAAGGTCAGTTGCATATTCCCGCCACTAGTGGGAGTTTAATCTGTAAAAGTTTCTGGGCCATCGTTTCTCAACTGTTGGTCCGACAAACTTTAAGAAACTCTGAAAAACATCTGATGATGATAATCATTTTGATCTTCCTCTAAAAATCCAGCTGCTAAGCTCATGACATTAAATAAAATAAAATACGATGTAATTAGGCAGGAAACTACAGAAATTAATGCGTTATTCTATTATATTTAATGTTCCCAAGAGGAAAAAACATCAAATCCAGAAAAGTAGAGTCGTTTTTTTTTTTTACAGGTTGTCAGATTAATGAATAATTCATATGTTTTATTTAATCAAAAGAACTTTTTAGGAGAGACGAAGATAAATATTCCCACTCAATATCGTTTGATCCACTGATCTCAGTCATTCCGGTGATTAATCATCTGATCTACTCCTCAACAAATCCACAGATAAGATAAAAAAAAACGAGTCGTCTATTTGGAGAAAATGACTCGGCTGAGTGATTAAAATGTTTGAGCTTTAATCTCAAAATCTTCAAAGAGAAGTTGATGCTCTGTATCAGATTCAGCAAATAGCTTTTCTTTTTTCTCTATCTGCAGTTCCTGGGACGTAAAAACGCCTAATGACATCAACATTTCTGGAACCTTATTGTCGGCGTTTGACAATAAGACCCAGGTTGTTAAAAAGAAACAGAAATATTCTCGTCTACTGACGTCAACATTTGTAACAGTCCAATTAATCACAACGTTGGTCCTAATGTTTGGGTTTAACATGGAAACAAAGAAAAAAAAAAGACTTACATCATAACATTAAAGGTATATCCTGATTATACAGGTGTAATAACCCTTTAATAACTAAACAGGATGTAAAAGAGAGTCGGTGAAACTCTAAAGCATAACTGTGAACTGTAAACAAAGCCAACCAGCAGATGGAGGTTATTTTCTTCGTTAAAGGATGGAACACGAAACACGAAACACGAAACGCCGCTGGTTTCCATATTTAGTCTTTTTGAAGCAAAATCAGGTCCTAAATGAAATCTGTGTGCGAGGCTACGAGCCACGTTTAGAGAGCCGAGGACTCGCTTCATTTACCGCAGAGGAGCCTTATGGCACTGATGGTTTTGAATTGAGTCCTGAAAATGTTTCCCTCCTCTTCTTCTTCTTCTTCCTCCTCTTCTTCTTCTTCTTCTTCCCACCTCCCTCCTCCCTGTTGCTCAACAAGGGCCCTAATCCTTCTAACCAGCACCATGTGTTCTGGAAGGCTGCTGGAAAACGCTGGAATCCACTCTTGCTTCTTTTTAACAATAGCTGTGACATGAAGAACATGGAGCTGTGTTAAACGGGTACTACATCCTGGTGCGCTGCAAAATAATCAAAAGTTAGTTAAGGACCAACCTCAAAAATCTCCACCTCCAATTGGCTTCTTCAAAGTGAGGTTGTTCTTTCAGCTTCGTTCACCAAGTGGAGTCAATCAGTTTAGACGCGCATGCTTTCTAATTCACGTTGATTTTAAAACCCCAGCCAGGTCTGAGGGTATACCCCAAAGAAGCCCCCAATCCCCTGGGTTGTACACGCAAATGCTGGATATTGAACTCCTCTAATTAAATGTGAGTCATTAATAATCTTAACTATTTCCGTGAACCCAAACAACTCCACAAAGTAAGAGTGAAGTTGAAAAGCAGAGCTTTTTCATGAAAAAACAAATAAATAAATAGAACAAAAATGTAAAATATGAACTATTGGAGATAAATGAGTATACAGTTCATTAATATGCAACAAATTTGGACTAATTTGGAGTAACAGTTAGGAAGTTGTGGCCGAGAAACTGTGGGGGTTTTTTTTGGGTAAAGGCGTGCTCCCCCTAGTGAGTAAAATATGAACTACAAGAGTAAAATATAATATATATATATATATAATACACACAAGATAGATCTCCTCCAGTCGATTCTTAGGCACCAAATTTGGACTAAATCGGACCAATGGTAAGAAAGTTATATCAGAAAAACAGTATTTCTTTTAAAAAGCTCCCCCTAGTGAGTAAAATTGAACAATTAAGAATAAAATACAATATATTCAAGATGGATAAAAGATAGATCTCCATGATTTGAATCATATTTACCCGATTTGAACTAAATCCATACAGAAATTACAGCCCGATCTGTGACTTTGAGTTATACGTACGGCGATAACACGGGCCCGGATGGCGCTTCGGTTCTGGATGACGGATCGCCTTTTATTCCCTCTCCAGATGTTTAACAGCCCAAATGATCACTTACAGGAAGATCCCCGTCTGATCCACTATCTTATCTTTTTCCTCAAGAGCGTACCAACAAACAGTAAAGAGTCTGAGCCATAAAACTTTAACAGCCTCCATGCAGGACATTCTCATCTCACACTCCTTTACGGGGGGGCCCACATCCAAAGCATGACATTATTTCCTATTAAAAGTACATTAGTGTTGTGCTCATGAAATAGTACGCCTCAGTCAGCAGCGCAGCTTCTAATCGAAGCGCTGCTCCAACCCTTTAAGCTTATTTTGAAGGGGGTTCACTATCAATCTTTTGGAGAAAAAAAAAAAATACTGCGGCTGCTGTCGGAGGAGGCGGCGTTAGCATGGCAGGCTAATGGAAATAAACCTGGGATCTTTGGGAAATGTTGCGTAATTTTTACATTTATGTCAAAACCAGACGGTTCTGCTTGCAGGACCGGGAGCCCAGAGGGGACCAACGACTTTAACGTATAATTAAAAGCCAACAAAACGACTTCCGGCATGGTAGCCGAAGTCAGGAGCTCCCAACGGGGTCAAGCTGTCCCCCAGATGAATACGAGGGTTCCAGGTAGAAACGTTGTGTTATATAGCATGAAAGGGGGCTAACAAAAAAAAAGACAAGAAGAAGAAAAACCACAAGACGATCTAAACGAAGACGATAAATCACCAAACGAAAGAGGGGACATGTGGCACACGGCGCTAGCAACCAGGCTAAACACGATGCTATGGATGCTATTCATGCTAGCATCATTGCCCAGATGAAAGCCAATAAAACATCTAAACTTTAGTAACATAAACAAAAACAGAGGCTGTGCAGCGACTTAAAAAGCTGCTGTCACACTGGATAACAATAACAATAATAACAATAATAATGAATATTTGTATATTCATTCATACTTTTTAGATTGTTTCCATTTCAGGGTTTGGTTTTTTGAAGTTTTAGTTGATTTCATTGGCATTCGTTATAATTTGAAACATTTTAGATTAGCACTAGAACACTTTAATTAGTTTTTAGTGTTTTTATTGTTTTTATGTTTTATAGTTTTTCCATAGTATTATGTAATTATTTATGTCCTTGCCAAGAAAAAAAACAATGGAAAAACTATTTCTATGCATATTTATATTATTTCATTTAAGACTCTGGTTGGTTAATCTTATCTTAACTTTTAACATAAATGACATTATTTGGACAAGAATGTTTTTAAACTGTAAAAAAAACAAAAAACCTTGAAATTTTGAATTTCACTGAAATTCGTCAATTTCAATTACATTAGCTGACCGTTGCTACATTCGTTATAAAGTAAAGTGTTGGTAAAATCATTTTAAAGTTAATTATTACTATAATATACAAAAATACTACTTATGTAATAATACTTTTTCAGTCGCCATACATTAATGCCTCTTCCTCTGGGGTCCCTTTGACCTGTGGCGTCCCCCAGGGCTCCATCCTTGGCCCTTTGCTGTTTATAGTATGACCCAGTGGCAGCACTTTTATGCTAAACCGGTTGAGCCACACTTTAAAATAAGAACTAAGAGCCTCATAATGGGCTGAAGCCCAAAGCTGAGCAGGACATTAGAGGGTTGATGACTATGACCATGAACATAAAGGGGACAAACGAGTACAACGTATAATTAAAGCCAACTAAATGTCGTAACTTTGAGTCACATAAACAGATACGGAGGCTGTTCAGTGACCTAAAGACGATTAACACGTTTAACTGGAAACAAGCGCCTCTCTGGTTAACGTTTCAGCATTTCATCTTTAATTTTTTCTCCCCATTCAATTTCTTTCCAATCCACCAACCTTTTTTTTTTTTTTCTCCTGTTCCCTGGATAAGGACACGGTCCCTGAGTTAAAAGGGTTCGATAGCACCCACTCTGTCAGCTTCACTTACTCTCGCCGGCACTTGTTAAAACTGACATCACCGAGTGTTTTCACATTATAATGCTTTCCGTACGCGATTTTCCCTGGAAGTCGGTTTGACCTATTCAGCAAGGCCTTTATGGGGAAAGTTTAATCAAATGCTTTATTTGCTGAGCACCACAAGCAGTAATCCAGTGGCTGTTAACGGGAACAGCTTGACCTTACTGTACTAGTTTGGTGAGAAAACAAACGTTTTTACAGGGTGTCGTAAAATTAATATTAACCAAAGTAGCCTAAAGCCACCTCGTGAATATCCGGCAAATTAAAGGGACGTTTAAAAAATAAATTATAAGCAGCAGAGTTCAGTGAAGGCTTTTTTTGCGAGTCAGAAACACAAGGTTAAAATTATGACTCTATAAATGTTCTATTTTTTTTTTTTATAGTTTTTTAGAACATATATATATATTTTAATCAACAGGACACAAAATAACCAGCGTACAAACTCAGTCGCTGCAAAACCGCACGGGGTAAATTATATTAATATTATTATCCAGCAACTTATGAAAATAAACTAATCACATCCAGGGAGCATATGAGCCGTTTTAGTGTAATATATCGCCAAAAACTCGATGACTCATCATCGCCGCCGCTGAGTTCGCCACGGATCCTTCAGGTTAACGCGATAACTCAGAAAATATTTAATTGATCATTTTCAAATTTTGTATCCACATAGATCTTAGCATGAGGAAGAACTGGAGTAATTTTGGAAAAGGTCGGATGTAAATTTCCAACACTAGGGGGAGCTGCATCGCCAAAGATTTTTCGGCCATGGGTTTTCAAGTGTTGGTCCGATTTAGCTTAAATTTTGCGCTAAGAATCGACTCAAGGAGATCTATCTCGTAAATGTCATATATAACCCTAATAGTTTATATTTTACCCCCTGGTTGTATTTAACAGAACACGTGATTTTGTTTTATCATCTCTTAGAGCTGATCTGCTCAAGCCCAAAACAAAATCTCCACCACAAGGAAGAACAGCATTCAATCATGGCCACCGTAAACTTCATGACATAATTAACAAACATTGGAAATTACCATCACCGCGTGAGAGGAACCGCAACTTTTTTCATTCGGACCTGCAACAACCATCGGAGATGATTCTCCAATAAAACCCTACCCTGACCATACCTAAACACCAGGGGGCCCTAGTGACCCCAGGACACACCTACTGGAACCAATCAAAAAGAACTTCCTGTCTATCTACTACTGTCCTCTTATGATAGATACCCTTTGATCATCATATCCACACCTTGTGACATCATGAGGCAACCGTAAAGCACCTAATATAGGCGTAAAGAAAACAAAGGTTCCAAAAACCAAAACGTCAAATAAAGAACTTTCACATTGGGGAAATTGAGATCAATCTACTTGCATGGGTTTCTTTTTTGTTGGTGCCACCATTTCTCCCACTTTTCTGTGATCTTTAAATGTTTTGGTTGAGCGCAACACACTTACAGTAGAGGACGACGCTAGCCGAAAAAAGAAGAAGAAAACGCTTTTACCAACGTTGCATTTGATGCACTTTTGTACCAAAAGTCTAATATGCAACTCCTTTGAACAAAATGAAAGAAAATGAAGTGTGAACTCTGGCTGGAGTATCAAGAGTCTCTCACAGCTTTGCAGAATCATTTGAGAGCAAAGCCCCGAGCAGGAAAACGTCCAAACACAACTCCACAGTCGTTGGCTTTGTTTGTCGGCAGATGAAGTAAGTTTGATGTCAGACCTGCAAACAAGCAGCAGCCTTCGTCTAAAGGATGATGGCGAAGACACGCCTGAAGACGAGGGTTCACAGCGCTATCCAGAAAACACTATTACCTAAAGTCTGGAGAAAGTGTTTGACGATAAGTGATGAGAAATCATGGCGATGATCAGCAATGCCAGAGCGACCTCTTCTTCTTCTTCTTCGTCTTCGTCTTTCGGCTGTTCCCTTTCTGGGTCACCAAAGCGGATCATCTGTTTCCATCCACGGTTAAATCCGGTACCCTGCTGGCTAGCAGTACCAGTGACGCTATTTGTTAACATTAAGTTGCGGCCCAAACCAAATCAGTTTCATGTTCAGTATAGTTTTTACGCCCAAACCCCCCCTTTGTGACAATAAAGACCCATCCCCTGATCCCATCCCTGAGGAGGGATTCAGGGTCTTGCTCAAAGACCCTTCGACATGTAAACTGCTGTGGTTTGAACCCCCGACCTTCCGATTGGGAGGCTGCTCTACCCACAGAGCTACAGCCGCCCCGTTTTTCCAGGCTTGGGCCCGGCACTAGAGGTACACGGATTTGTGGTTCCCTTCGTGGCTCGGGGTCAATGCCAGAGCAAACTATTAGGGAACAAAATAAATAGCAAACAAGCTTTTCACCGCTGCTGAACGCGTTGGACCAAATCGAAAAGTCACACCAAGTGGGGATTATCGAAAAGCATTTTCGCTTGGAATGCCAACTACCAGAAAAGAAAAAAGTTGTACTTACCGCGGGTCCCGTGTCTCCAGGCTGTCCTGGATCCCCCTGTAGTAAAAAGAAAAGAGTCACTCTTCGCCTTCTTTGAGTTGAAAACATGCATTGATGATTTACTCAAATGCAAAATATACACTTTTTTTTTTTTTCCATATTATGGTTAAATTGCGTTTGGTGTTCGATGCGCTGTGATGAAAACGGGCCGGGCCGCAAAGTAAAGTTCAGGGTTATTCTGCTCAAGTCTCCAGTTGGCCGTGCCACCTGCACCCCTACGCCGCCTCTAGTCGAGCGCGACCTCGCCGAAGTCTCTGGTTTCAGTTCAGGCCTTGGATGTTCGTGCAGAGAAAATCGATGTCACGTCCGAACATGTGAGACAGAAGTCACGCTCGAACACGACTCCGTTTTCTGGCGTTTAACGTCAAATTTACAGACGAAACCAGTGGTTCAGAGTACACGACAATAGAAGTCCAATTTCTGTAGAAGAAATACATCAGCAACCGCAGATGCAACAGAAAACAAACAAATAATTGGAAAAGCAGCAGATAGAACACTTAATATTTTTTTAGTGGACCCGCCGTGAATTCTGCCAAGAAATTGAAGATCCGCTGGAGCCCCTTGGAAGGTTTTCGTGTTCACAAAGATTAGTGTGATGCCACTGACAGGCTCTCGAACAAAGAGCTCGATACAGTTGGGTTTTTGTCTTTTTTAAAAGAACAACCACGTAAACATCATTCCATATGGCGCGGCGTTCTCGCGGGAGCATATTCATGTTGAAGCTGCAGACAAGAGGGTGATGAACTGCAACAACGCTTGTCTGGTCTTCACTAGAAAAAGCTTCAAAACGTTGAGGTGAACCCTCAGAGCAGCGACGATGAACTGGTTGAACTTCATGTAGAAACTCTGCGTCATTTTTTTGAAAGGACAAAATCCAAATATCACTAATTTGGATCGATTTAAGTCTTTAATGTCCTGCAGAACTTCCTGCTGGAACTCATTTTGATTCAAAAGCTGTATAAGCTGAAATGTCGGGGATAGACGGGTATTGTCATTTCAAAAACCATTTTTATGAATCATTTATAAATGCCATGTGCACACAGCCAACCACCTTAGAGCGAGGAACAACTGGATTGATTTTTGGGAAAGGTTGGTTGAATACCTGCGAGACTAGGGGTCCAAATTTGGGGAATATGAATCAACATGAGGAGGTCTATCTTGTATATATATATATATATATATATCATATATTTTACTTACTTACTTAAATGTTCATATTTTACTCACCAGGTGGAGCCTTTTTATGAAAAACATTGTTTTTTTAGGGCAGAACTTTACATTTAATTTGAGGTGTTCAATCAGGGGAATTGCTAGTACAACCCAGGGGATCGGGGACTTTTGAGGGAGATGCCGTTGCTATCGAGGACGACAGCGTAGGCCTAGTTTTTATTGAAAAAGGTGACTTAAGCTGTTTAAAATTTGATAATAAAGTAACGAGTAAGGGGCCGAGGACGGCGCCCTGGAGGACACCTCAGCTCAAAGGGGCCCCCGGTGAGGAGGCATTAACCATGGCTACCGAGAGGGTCCATTTATTTAACGTATTAAAGCATGTGAGGACTTACTAATTAGAATTATGTTACTTGATGCAACCGAAAAAAAAGTCTAATAAAGGTCAAATATTTTTCTAAAAACAAGTTTTACCAAAAGGTTGAGCTAATCAAATTAAAATGTATGTAATTTTCCCATGAAGTAAAAATTTTCCTTATGAAATAATCTCATAAGTTTTACTGTTTTAAAACTTCCTTGATCGTCATTTAGTAGTAAATTTTCTCGGCGAGGAGAATTTAGGGTTAATAACGCTGCGACTGCAAAAACAGGTTTCACTCAAACTCTTCAGGCCGCCGGTTAAAACCAGAACTCACAGGTAGACCAGGTACGCCTCTGGGCCCATCTTTCCCTGTGTCCCCTGGAGGCCCCCTAGGCCCAGGAGGACCTGGTGGCCCCGGAGGTCCAGGTGGTCCAGCTTGCCCTTGATCTCCCTGTGTGGAAAAAATGAAAAAATGAAATATCATTAATGTGTTATTGCCGATCCCCTGAGACAGGAGCCACTTTAGTCGTATTAAAATGAAAAGAGGGAATTAGTGGGATCTAAAGGTTCGCTATTGGACGCCACCATTCCTAACATGGAGGAGAGTTTGCATTTCTATCGGGTTTTACTGCTAAACCTTAAAGCCGACCCCAATACGGAGTTTGGAGAACTGTACTGGTTTATAGCTGGGACTGTAATCCGTCCTGAAGTGATGCATTCCTAAAAAAGAGTTAAACAGTTGGATGGAGATTGTTCATTAGGCACCACTTTAAAATTTACCCAAAAAAAAAATAAAGCTAAACTAATTAGGAATATACTATAAAAACATACTGAAAAATGTGTGGCCCATTATTATAGTAGACTCAAAGAAAAATATTCAGTCGTCTAACTTGCAGGGAAAGTGCTTCAAGTGGTGCCAGAAGAGAAATGCATTTTACCGCAATGAAAGCGTGTTTGCTAAAAAAGAGTTAGACCTTAAACAATAACAGAGGGAGTGCGTGAGTTCTTGTGACGGGTCCGTCTGAGGGCTCGCATGCAGAACTCCTACAACGGGGCAGGAGGGATTTATTGAGACACCACAGCACGGACAGAGAGAGAGAGAGAGAGAGAGAGAGAGAGAGAGAGAGAAAAAAGGAGGCACAGCTACTACCTTAATGAGCCGCCGCTTTATGAGCTGCTGGTCAGCGGAAAGAAAGCCATGATTGATCTTAGGGAAGACCATCTGAGCAGGTGTGTGAGGTCAAGAGGTCGCAGGTCAGAGATGAAAGGAGGAGGATGAGGTCCCGGAAAAAGAAGAAGAAGGAGGAGGAGGAGGAGGAGGAAAATGCAAAAAAAGAAAGAGATTATGTTAGACAGTTGTGTTCTTGGAGGCCGATGCAGCAGCGCTCTCACAGCTGAGGGAGGAATCCACACTTTTCCAGTAGAGGTGGTTTTTCTTCTCATGCCTGGCACTTTTTTTTTTTTTTTTTTTTCTCCTTCTTGGAGCCACGGCCCATAATTACCACCTCAGGGGTGTGAGGGCGCCACAGCCGACTCACAGTCCCCAAGATGAAGAGGAAAGAAAAAAAAAGAGGGAATTTCTGCCTCTCTCTGTGAAAGCGCCGTCACCATCACCATCATCATCATCATCATCATCATCAATGCACCCACTGCTCAATCAGACCCCCAGGAGCTGCACACGCTGAGAGCTGCAGACCCAACCTCCCCTGCAGAGGTGGGCTTCTCTCCTTCTTTCCTTTCAGTGCATTCATTATCCTGCCAGCGTGAGTTTGGATTGAGTCGCTTTGTTCACCTTCATCGAGTGAAGGTGAAGATTCTGCCCCTCGTGTTCGTCCTTCCTCTCATTCAGTTTAACCGTAAAGCGTCCTTGGGTCTCTTGTGAGGCCCATAATACAATTAAGTAATTATTAGTATTATTATATCCTGATTTCAGGACGATTGAATTATTAATGGCTCGTAAAACATCACATTTGCTCCCATGCACTGTAAAACTGAATAATCTGAAAACACTTATGTCGTGATCGACTGGCTAAGAAAATGATCTGAGTAACATTTAATACAAAATATATATATATATATATATATATATATATATATATATATATATAACAGAATATTCTGTTCTGCTGCCCCTCGTTTGTAGAATGCCCTCCCTGACCATCTGAGGGCTCCACAGACGACTGACACATTTAAAAAAGGACTTAAAACTTTCCTTTTTAGCAGAACCTATAACTTTAATTAACATTGCTGCTTTTTGGTCATATTTTTATATAGTTATTTTATTTTTTATTGATGATTTTATCTGCTTTAACTTTGTAGCACTTTGAGATTTGATCCAAATGTAAAGTGCATTATAAATTAAATGTATTGTTATTATTATTATAAATATATATATATATATATATATATATATATATATATATATATATATATATAAAGTGAAGTAATTTCCCATCTGTATAAAACTATTTAAACATCTCTAAATGTCACTGATTGGTTGCGGAAAAAACTGTTAGAATAACTTTTGCAACAAAAGAGTTATAAGTACCTTTGAATTTTACTTTTGAAGTAATGGTGATATAATTTGCAAAAGATTAATTATAATCATGTTGTATAACTTTCATAAAAATTAAAAAAAAAAAAAATTGAATTAGAAAAAGTTCTAAGCCACTTTGCATAATTAAATTTCAAACTTATTCCAATTATTTGATTTGATTATGTCATTTTAAGTCCTCAGAACCGTAGAGTTCTGATTACCTTTGAATCTAAGTCCATATTAGATCAGAAATGATCAGTTTGACGAACACGAAGGGGAGAAAAAAAGAAAAAAAAGATTGACACTCGACATTTTCAAGTTAATAGAAAAATTCTGAACAAACTTTAAGTTTTTCGCGACTCCTTTGAATGGATTCATTTGGGTTTAGAATGTGGGGAAACTGGCAGGAGTCATGTGACTGAACCCTTAGATGATAGAGTGGTGGTGGGGGAGGAGGGGGGGGGGAGATAACGATTGACTGGCTGTGATTAATTAAAGACTTTTTCCCTGCGCCTAGTCAATCGTCAGCCGACAATGATTCATTTCCTCCCAGTGGGTGTGCGGGGGCCGAGGTGGGGTCTGACTGAGCAGCTGGCGGCGCCACCACCAACAAACCTTGACGGTCAGGATCTGATTGCTGTGCAAAGCAGCCATGGTGGGGAGACCAGGCAATCCCTGAAGGGACAAACAGCAAAACACGGCACAACACACACACGCCGTTCAACAACAACAACAACAAACAACAACGTCGATGCGTAACGACTGTTCTTGAGGACCGCCGGGGGTCTCCGTCTGTAAAACATTTGTGCAGAGCTGGTGCGTCAGAAGGCGGCGTACGGACAAAACATGCGATGAATTAATCCATCAAACTTCATTTCTGTAGCGCTTTTCATAAATATACGAAATTAACGTCAAAGTTTTGTCCTTAGCTGCCTGCTAGGCCGCCGCCTCCATCCACACACAAGACCACAAGACACGGAGCGAAGCAAGAACTATAAAAACAGGATATGCAATTAAACAATTAAAACAATCACCACACCCCCCACCCCCAACCATCACCATCACCATCACCATCCACACACCAGGCCAAAAACAACATACATATTTGGACTATAAAAACAGGAACTGTAAAAACAGGAACTGATAATAAAAAAACTAATTCTGATTTATAGAAGATGCAGGTCCTACTGCGATTTTCATAGAACGCTGCACAAAAGCAGTCAGTGAAACGACGTTGCCGATGAAACGTTGAAATGTTCCAGTGGGGGGTCAAAGGTCATGCAGAGGATCGGAGTGCCAACCCCACCCGCCAAGACGCTCTTCTTTTTTTGCGCATGAAAAGGGATCCAGTTGGTTTAAGGGGTATATTAACCATTTTCCAGCAAAAATAACCTGGTGCTCGTTCGGTGCTGGTGCTAGTTCCAGTGCTTAGTTGGTTCAACTCTTGCACCTCATAAGAACCTGTTTGCTATTCCATTAGTCAGGAGCCAAGTCGGAGCCGAACTGTAAGGTAATTGGTTCTTGGTTCCAGACCAGCAAAGAGTTGGTTCTTTTCTGGCACCAGTTCTGAGAGCCAGGAGCTGGTGCTTAGAATGTCGAAAAGCAAAGAACTGGTGCTGAGTCAGACTCTGGCTCCGAACTAGCCCTGGAACCAGCTCGGTGGAAAAGGTCTATATTAGGATATTAGATTAATGGATAAAAGACCCAAAGAAATAAGATAAAACGCAAAAAAATATTTTTCTTCCGAGCTTTTTTTTCTCTTTCTCGGCGAGGCCATTTAAGGGTTCTTAGAATTCCTCATTTCCGACTTTTCCCGTTCTCTCTCGGCATCCGACCGTATACGGTGACACGGGGACTTCCTGAGGAGATCGCATTGTCGGAGCTAAGCGGCCACTTCCTGTCGGCTTCTGCCGTAAATAGAGAGTTTGTTGGCGATGATTGCAGACGCTGAGCCGCGATGCGCTCCCGGCGTTCGCCGAGGTTTCGAGGAACATCCAAGGGATCGTGACGTTGGCTGGAAATTCCATCAAACGGTTTCCAATTACGTCGGAGACGATGGTCCTGACAGATGTGATTCACTCGTGAAAACGGAATGGAAGTGGAAAGTGTCAGCGCTCCGCTTTGTTAAGAGGAAACTGGCGCCAACTTTAATCTGAGGCCAGAAGCTCCGACATGTCATCGGCTAAATATGGTTTTTGTTACAATCAAATAAGTTCCGTCCGCTTTTGTTCTTTTTTAGTTTTCATTCACGATGGTTTGGTGAATCATCCTCGTTGCTCATTTTGTCTCTAGGGAGAAATAAAAATATGCATTTCATTGAACTTTTTATGCATCTGCCAAAAATAAGGTCCTCTAATGTGATGTCTTTTTTTCTTTTTCTTTCAGTAAACACGATCTGAAACTCTCGTTCATTCATTTTCTGTAACCTCTGATGCTGTTCGGGGTTACTCGGGGGCTGGAGCCGATCCCAGCTGACATTGGGAGGGGGGGTCGGGAAAGAATGTACCGGTTCATCTCAGGGGTCGACAAAAAGACAAACTACCATTCTGACCTTTGGGTAATCCAGAGTCATCAGTTCATCTAGACTCAATATTTTTTGGAGTGTAGGATGGGGGCGGAGTTACAAGAAGACAGAATCTTCAAAAGGTTATAATGGAATCATCATCATCGCCGCCGCCGCCGCCGCAGATCCTTCATTTTAACGCGATAATCAAAAACTGTTTCATGGATCATTTTTACAATTGAATTCTCCCGATAGATCTTAAGTGGGAGGAAGAACTTTGGGCTTCTTTGGGTCAAACCTTCCTAACCATTGGTCCAATTTAGTTCAGATATCTTGTATAGATTATACTTTACCGATGGTCCGATTAAGTTCTAATTTACCTTATATGAACCACCTCAGGGAGATCTTACTTTTATTTGTCATATTGTACTCTAACAGTTAATATGTAACTCACTAGGGGGAGCTATTTTACAAAAAAACACAAAAAAACATTCCTAATTGGACCGATTTTGTCAGATTTAGTTGCATATGATTAAACACAAGGAGATTTATCTTGGATCTATATTAATTCCCTTTAATAGTTCACATTTTACACACTAGTGGGAGCTATTAGACAAAAAAACACTTTTTTTTTAAGCAAGACTCCTAACCTTTGGTCCGATTTAGTTCTAGTTGACCTCATATGAACCATCTCAAGGAGATCTAACTTTTATTTGACATATTTTACTCTAATAGTTCACATTTTAACCATTAGGGGGAACTTTTTATGGTTAATAGTGTCTAAATTTAGCCCCTATGAGCTGACACTAAGAATTCTGTGATTGAATGTATTTTCTTTGGATCATCTTTATGCCGCAGGTTTTGATTTTACCCGAAATAACCGACCTGAAAGAACCGATGGAAGAACTTCTCCGGCGCCGACACACCAGCACGAACAGGAAGGAAGCATCCTCCGTAACCAAACACGCTTTTTTTTGGTTTGATGACGCAACCAGCGCGCTTCATTAAGAACACGCCTTTCACCCTTTAAGTCATCCCTGCAGCGGCGCAGAGCAGAGGAGACACTTACGGCGCTTCACAACAACATCGCTGTGTTTGAGAAGCAGATATTGTTTTCCAGCAATTTACCAACAACCTCAAACATCTGGGGACGCAGAGAAGGAAAAACAGGCGCTGGGTTATGTTTGGGTGGGGACTGACACTGAAAAGAGCCGAGGCATTAGAATGTGGTTAATGTGCCGACTTGACAGTTTTTTGGTTTTTCTGAGCGTAGCGTTTGTGCATTTACGTTCGGATCCGTACGATAAAGAGGCTCGGCTACGCAACGTCGACCGATGTGCGAAAAAAAGAAAAGAAAAAGGAGAGAGATTATCTCCCCAAAATGTTACGTTTGATCTCTGGCCGGAGGAAAACGAGTCAAAGAGACGCTTGAAGAGGTGCGGCTTAGCGCTCACGCCGCATTCCTCCGCACTGATGTCCATGTGGCGAATGATAACGACACGGCGGTTAACGGCGTACCCTAACCATTCGCAGATTGCTTTGTTTTGATTTCCTCCTCCGAACGGATGTTGGTTATTTGGTGAGGAGCCCCATTATGTATTCGCCTACAGCGAGACGACTGCAGTAGTAAACAAAAAAGCCAGACGCGAGGACAATCAGCAACAGCCTCAGTGGGAAACTCGCCAGGAACATCATCTCCACAATCACGCCGCGCACGCAAACGTGGAAAGCGAGTCCAGGCTGTGGGCCTCCTCTGAATGTAAATGTGGTGTGGATGCAGATGGCTTCCATACATGTGAGGCAGATAGAATACACCCGATCTCAGATCCTGGCATCGATCGGAGGAGATATCACTTTTTTTATCTGCAGTGGAATTCATTTCAAGGCTTCCTTGTTTTCGCAGGAATGGCGTTTAGAGTTTAGAACCAACCAGAAGGTCTGAGCTGACCGGACCAAGAGAGACGCCAACCTTTTTCCTGACACCTGTAGAAGAGTTCCGTTTGTCAAGAGGACCACCCATCTTTTGTCGGTGATAAATTCTGCCGGTAACTCTGGATAATTACGTCCCACCAGCGGCGCTGGAGCGGTTTGTCAGAACTGGCCGATTTATTATTGTTGTTTTGTTAACCTTTGGCTCAAAGGATGCAGCCTTTGACCTTCAGGGGTCGACAAATGGTCGACCCCAACATGTGGGGAGCAGCAGAGGAAAAGTTCTGCTGCTCAGAAAAGGTCTTGATTGTATCTAGCAGTGATCCTTAATTTAAATTAAACATAAATCTAACCTCTCAGTCAAATACCAAAATAAAAAATGACAAACTCTGAACCCCTTCTCTGGAACGTGTCAAAATTATTGGCTAGACCATTTGCCGCAATAAAATTCTCCTTCTGTGGTCTGTGAGGAGGTCTGAGGACACATGGAGAAGATCTGAGAACATTCCTCCACACAGAACCTCTCCACCTCCTTCAGGTTCTGAGGTCCACACTGGTGGACTCTCCTCTGCAGCACATCCCACAGATGTTCTGGTGGGTTTAGGTCAGGTGACTGGGATGGTCATGGCAGAACCTTTATTCTGTGACCTCTGAACCATTCTTGGGTTGATGTTGAGGTGATCTTCAGATCATTGTCCTGCTGGAAGGTCCAACCACGACCCACTTTA
>VRLP01007680.1:0-20467 GCA_009660295.1 Lophius piscatorius | reverse complement strand
CTTTGGTAACATTTCCTGTATCATACTGTTGCTTCAGATGATCTACACTGTCAAAGTACCGACCATTATAAAACAATTGCATAATCTTCCAGGACGAAGGATCTGTGCTTCTGTGGTCAATAAACATCTCAAAGCTCACTGGCTGCAGGTAAAAACCCTCCACCTGCCGACATAGAACAAACCACGTCTGTCTCTCCCCCGTCTTGAGTGCTCTGGGGGTGTTGTCTATGTGAGGAGGGTATATGGCTGTATCGATACCAAAACTTTCGTTCAGAAGCTCCCTGATTGTTTCAATTGAACTCCGCATCAATTTAGCTATAAGAGCGTATTCCTCAACATTCACTGGACGTGCATCAAAAGAGATGTTCTTCTGATACCTCTCAATGGTGACATCACGGTGGTAGGTTGGAGTGGGGAGAGGGCCCACTACGTACTCCTTAATGATCTGCTTACTGCCATGAAAAACCACTGCAGTTGCCTCTCTTGCTGGTTTCGGTCCATTGTTATCCAGATATTGTAAGACATCCTTCTTTTTTGGCAGGGAGGTGTCGATCATAAACAGGTAGTCAGATGTGAGAGGTGAATCTGGTGCAAAAACGATGTTCAACCCTGAGGTCTTGGACATGTAGTCACGCACCTGTAGAAGCTCTGTCTCCGAGAGGTCAGCAAACACGATGCTCCGTTCATTGTGCTCCATAATTGGGACTGGCTTTACCCAATGAGCTGGGCACATTGGAGTTTCTTCAGTGCTGAGCCATATCAGGACACCATTACCTACCAGCGAGGCAACAAGTCCAAGAACCACAAAGACTTTGAGGGCATTGAAAATAATTTTAGAGAACATTTCTCAGTAGAGGCAGCCCACAACAGTTATGGTTGAGGAGAAGAAATTCTAGCTTTTATAGAGGGTGGGGTGAAGGGCCGAGGCTACTGACTTTTAGGTCTGCTTTTACAACAGGTCCTGTCTTTGATAACAGCAATAATATCAGAGTGTAAAGTTCAGTGACTATCGGTTTAAATGGGAAAAGACTGTGCAGTGCAATAAAAAGGTTACAAGAACCTCAGGTTTCAGTCAAGTTGATACTGTTCCTCACTTATTTTATGTATTTGTTGGGGAAGGACAATGCACAATAATGAGACTTGAATGTTACCATTATTACACCAGAGTTAGCCTCGGGCTAGCAAAGCATAGGATAGCCAGCTCATCAGTGCAAGACTCAGAAGTTCCCTTGCATCTCAAGGATGCAAGATGGTTTAGGAGAGTATTTAAGGAAGCCATCTATGCCAAGCTGAAGCGGCCCTCCCTAAAACAGGGGTGGGGTTCTACGCCATTACCTTTCACCCACATACAACGCAGTCTGAACATCTCTCCCAAGACAGTTTCGCCATGGTCCCAACCTGGACTCACATTATTCTAACGACTCACATGATGCAAACGATTCACATGACACCCCAACGGACAATTAATACTACTCTGTCCCCAACGACCTCTATGTCCCAACACCTACTGGAGGTCCAGAACCTCTGACTCCTCGCCATCCAGTTAGAACTGAAGAAGCCTCTCGGGCAAATTCTACATTTTTGTATTATTTTCTAAATGTTTGAATTGGACCTATTATCCTAACATTCTAATCGGTTCAATTTAACAGCTTAAGTTAAGATTTTTGTTTTCTACATCTAACTTCAAACACTATCACTGACTACTACGGTCCCCTTATATGTCAAGTCCTTGAATTGCTTCCATCTCTTCAGCACACATTTGTAAAACAGCTATTGTTCAAACACTGGAACAACTTTTATAGACCTTGTCCTTTTTTTCTTCCAAGAGTAAGATATGATAACATCAGATAAACTTTGACCCTGCCGACAAACCTGTCTTGAACACATACAGCTCTGCTTCAAAAACGCACACATACACAAGTCACATAAATGGCATTTTTAATCAGGTGAGGACACAATCAAGGAAACATGAAATTAGTTACAACAGATTATGTGCGATAATTAGTCTCCAGAGCTCAGACTCTTCAGGGAGATTGTGGACGTATGGTATCTGTCCTGAGAAGATGCATTGGATATTCCCTATTAGAGGCTGCATACTGGTGACGGTGGCTGATGACCCTGCTGAGACAGGAACAGGCCTAGGGATCTGTGAGGACTAAGCAGGGTCAGCGAAGTGAACGGCACATGCATGTGCAGCAGGAAAATTTGAAAAAAAATCAGCGGCAAGATGACAGTCTAGTGTTGGCTAATGTTAGCTAATATTGTACTGTATACGTATGTTTGGCTGAGCACAGTTGATGCCAGGTAACGCCCCACAACCTGAAGCTGATAATTTGAGACTGAGCGAGCGTGAAAACTAGAAATGACAGAGAGTTGTGAGAGGTGACCTTGGCCCGAGTGTGCAATGGCATAGTCTTCTGAACTGAAATTTATCACAGTGCCATGAGTCACCAGTACACTCAGCTCATTTTTAAATAGATACATACATTAGCATGCACCGGTGCAACAGCAACCTTGCACCTTTGCATGCTTACAGATGTACAATTGACCACTTAATGAATGGTAAAGAGCAGAGGAAGGGTTGGTTATTGGTTAACTTTTCTGTCTGAGAACAGTTAGAGGCAGATCAAAATACATCAGGACTGATCGATCGTCGGCCATTGCTCCCATGTGTTTACATCAAAAACAGTTGAAGGTTTTCACGATGGAGAACAATCGGAACTCTCTGAGAGTCAGATGCTGACCCAAATACAACCTCCAATGTGATCTGAGTTTGATCAATCAACTCCAAGTTAATTAACTCTGAGTTAAACTGGAGATGATTTCAGATTTACCATCTGAACTCTGTTGGTATTAAAAGAAGCGTAAAAACCATATACGGATTCAGTTCCAGTTGAACCAATTTCGAGACTGAAATGTCAGCTTGTTTTGTCCTCTTCTTAGATTCACAAATCTAAGAAGAGGGCCCTTACGTTGGTGTTAGGTTTGTCTAAGTGTTCAGACAGGATGTGGACTAAAATGACAACAGAATCCTATGTACCACAACCCTGCTTATAGGCAAACTGATCTGGATCACATTTGTCTTTTGTTGGACTAAAAAGATATTTCATCAAAATTCTCTCCAAAGATTTAATCAGCAGTGATGTAAGGGCTATAGGTCTAACATCTTGACATCTTCAACTGTTATCATAGTTCTATTTGAAGTTGAATTATCAGGAGGGTGGTGATAACTATTCAGAGCAGTCTGACACTGAATGCATTAACTATCCATAAAGCTTAGTGTGGCTGGATGCCAAACCACAATCCACAGCTGAAAGCATGACAATGGGCATGTCAGCATCAGAATCCACCTACGGAACAATAGAAAAAGGTGATGACATCCGGGTCTGTCATCAGGACGCACCATGGCAAAAAAAAAAAAAAAAAACGCTGCAGGAGGGAGAGTCACGCTTTGGGCCATGTTCTGTTAGGAAACCTTGGGTTCAATCGCTCATGAGGATGTTCTTTAAAACGCAGCACAGGCATAAAGATTCCTGCAGAACAAGTGTCTTTAACTGATTTGGTATTCCCAAATGTTTGTGCCCCCCTTCAGCAGGATACACTGCAGGAATTGTTTCAGGAAGTCAACGGCTTATGCCCTATTCGCACAGGACTCGTATTACCTGTTGACTACTACTACCTGTGAACAACTATTACCAGGGGACTAGTATTACCGGGGGACTAGTATTACCTATGGACTAGTATTACCGGGGGACTAGTATTACCTGTGGACTAGTATTACCTGTGGAATAATATTACCTGTGGACTAGTATTACCTGTGGACAAGTTTTACTGGGGGACTGATATTACCTGGGAAGAAGCCCCACAATGTTGTAGGAACCTGATAACAATAGCCGAGTAATCATTAACCTTCACTGCAACATTCATGGTCTTTGTTTGAAGTCCAAACAAAGACGGCTTGTTTAATTCTCTGATTCAAGAGATAAGTTATGCTATAAAAATCCAGTAAACCTTTACAATTTATCATTTCATAAGATTTAAGACCCTGGGACAAGGTTGAATCCTTGACATGAAGGATTTGGGAGTCTGCAGTATGAGACCGCAGATCAGTAATATATTAATGACCTCCAAAGATAACAATGTGTCAATCAGCAAATCCTTTGACTTTGGTCATGATGCCCTCCAGACCGCTGTGGTTATTACGCATGTGTACAACATAAACAGATGAATAAATTAAACAAAAGAATCACACAAAATAAATCTTAATGTTGAAATAAAAACATTACATTAAAAATAATAGCAGCCAGTCTGTCGACATAAGTAGCTGACTTGAAGTTAAGAAACCTCAGATTAATATATTATAGTCACAAACAATTAAATAACAGCATTGTAAATAGTAACTTCAACCTTAAAAAATAGATAAAGATAAAAATATATTCATATATAATCCAGCTGTTTTTGTTTTGTTCACTTTTAATGAGGACCTATAATAATGTTGTTTTTAAATCTATAAAAAATCCAGTGCGATTATCCTGACAATAATTATTTTAAGTTCATGGGTGCGTGAGGGATCTGTCATGCGTTGCCCAGCAAGTGGCCTGACCCTGAAAGGAGAGTTCATCCAGGTGTCTCCCCTGCTCATGCCCACCGTGTCCATCTGATCAAACATGGTCACCAAGAATAAGATGTTTTTGTAATGTGGAGAAGAGGACCACAAGCATGTCCGTGGACCAGTCTGTAGCTATACGACGCAGCGAGTAAAGGCCATCAGTAATACCGCTGAGGTGTGGAGCAATGTTGTGAAGGGTTGCAGAGCATCCAAGTCCTGGGATCGTGAAACTTCTGTTTCCTTCCGTTTAGGTGAGGTGGTGTTGGATGTGGTGACTGGACTTACATAGCGTCGGCTTAACATTCATGGATAGTATTTATACTGGACTAAATTTTCAGTTTGATGGACGGTGCAGACGTTGCAGGTTTCTGTTCTGATGTCAGAAGTGATGGCATGTTTGACATTGTCGTTTGAGTGATTGAGTTGGGGGTTATTCTCTCCTGATGAGTCGGTGGAGCCTCGTATGGAAGCCTCTGTGATGGCTGTATGGATGAGTGTGAATGGGTAAATTCTGGCGAGGGCTGTAAAGAGCTCTGCATAGAAAGGTGTTTTATAAGCGTAATAGTATGGTCCATTTTACAGACTAGTCATTATGATGTCTGAGATTGTTCTATTGTTTTATTGTTTTATTGTTTGATTAGGATCCATCAGCTGCCAGTTTAATGACCGCTGTAAGAAAATATTACAACCTTGTGTGATAAAGATCATCATAAATAACAATAAGGAAGGAATTCCAAATAGGGAAATGAAAAAGAACGAAAATTACGGAAGGCTTTATGCAACACACATTTACCCATTATAAAAAATTGTAGGAAAAACTAAAGAAAAAGGCTGTCAATCATAAGGTCATCTACAACATAATCAACAGTTCTCTCTTTTCTAGGTTGAGGGAGGAGCAGGTCGCCACCTAGTGTCCGTCTGGTGAAATGAATGTGACTGTTTCTACACAGATTAGTTGATCTGTTAAAATGTAGGATACCGTGAGGATAAAACATTCTTAAAAAACGTTATTTTATATGTATGTATTTATATAATATACATATATATATTTATATACATAATAAGTCTGGAATAACCGCAGCTGTTATTTTAGAGGTCTACTGGAGTACACCAGTATATACTGCACATGAGTAAGTAATGTTACAAATGATGATAATATTCAGAAGTAAAGTAATGTTACACATGATGATACTATTATGAAGTAATGTTACACACCATATTATTGTAAAGTAATGTTACACATGATATTATTGTGAAGTAATGTTACACATGATATTATTGTAAAGTAATTTTACACATGATATTATTGTGAAGTAATGTTACACATGATATTATTGTGAAGTAATGTTACACATGATATTATTGTAAAGTAATGTTACACATGATATTATTGTAAAGTAATGTTACACATGATATTATTATTGTGAAGTCAAGTAATGTTACACATGATGATATTATTGTGAAGTCAAGTAATGTTACACATGATGATTCAGTCGTTTTTGTTGAAGCTGGAAGATCAATTTCATTAAAGAGCTGTCAAGTTGATGGAGGCTGTGCTAACTCTGGGGGTGAAGAAGTGCTACCACACAACAGAACTCCTGACATATGTCACAGGAAGACAAAAGGTTCACAGACTAGTCAGTCACGTTTATGCGTGTTCCATATTCTTATTTGGGCCATGTGACTGCATGGCACACACTGACTGACTGAAACAACTTCTCCTCTCAGACACCTCCGTCCTTAAGCAGGCAGAGAGGTGGAGTCTTACTTGCATGTGGAGATACAGATCTGTGCGTTGGCACAACACTGACGTTGTTTTCCTTTCCGGAACAAGACTATGATGCTGCGAGCAGCACAGAAAACGATTCATGGGGTCTGAAAAACGTACGAAGGAAACTCCGTCAAGGATCTGCAGTGACACAAAACTGCTCTGCAGAACCTTTTCCAGGGGGCCCAAATTTCCAAAGGATGGTTAATGTTGAAGGCAGCTCGATGCGGATGCTTGCGAGGAGGCCTTACCTTTTGATTGACCATACCATGGACAGCTCCATGATTCTCCAGAGGATGAGAGACTTTTCAGCAGCATCAGAAGCTTGTTCAAGAACCAGGCCCATATGCTGATATTCTCTCTTCCTTCCCAGGATTCCTGGATATAAAGGATTTGAACATCTGCAGTGGAATGTTTCGAATGATTTGACATCTTAAAGTCTTTCTTGCAGTAGAAGTTTAGTATCTGTTTTCCCAAAGATGGAACAAGATCTCGCTCTTTTTTTTTTGATGATGGGTCACCCTCCGATCTCCTCCAGACGTGGGATGTGGCATTCAAGACAAAAATGTCATAATAGAGGCTTCACTTCAACAGCAGAGTTGCATCGTTTGGTGCCATCAGCAGAAAAAAACCCAGGAGGTGATGCTGATTAGGCAACAACGGAGCCATTTTTGATTAGTCTCATGTAAAACACCAAGGTATAGCTCCTTAATTCATTCATGATTCAATCATGGGTCAGTTTGTGTCCCTCTGAAGGTTGATCTGATATGAATAATAAACATCAGATTGATGCAGTTTGAATATCGGATCATAGCAGACTTATCACTCGTGAAAGATTGTTGGCCAACCTGAACAATCTGACAAACACTACAAATCCACTGTGAAAGTTCTGAGCCCAACTGGACACGGTTTGACATCAGTGGGTCCTCATTCCATTTTTCATGTGCCCCCCTGAGACAATAACCATCAAACAAACAATCAAATATCACAACAACAACAATCACATATAAGCTGTGACAGAGTTTGATCAGTACCAACAGCCAACCCTCCTACGACACACGACCCACCAAAGGTGATATTTACACGTCGCAACTATTCGTCCAGATGTTCAGACCCACCGTGAGACGCAGCATCTACACATGGAGAAGACCCGGAACGACGATGAACCTTCACAGAAGGAATTTTAACCCACAAGCACGACGATGATGATAATGAAGGTTCTACTCTCCCAACTCCATAGAGGTCAGAGTTCATGGTTCAACTATTCCAGAGGGGTGAGGACGAAGAGGCATCTGACCCAGATTAACGTTAACTTTGTCAGAATTCTGAAACTGCCACACTAAACCAACAAAATATGATAGCTCATAAAGTAAAATTATTATTAAGTACTCATTAATGACAATTATCACAATTAAACATTAACCGTAACGGCAGTTACCCCGTAACTGCTGTTACGGTAGGTATGGAGGGAAGTCCGTCCCTCCTCTCTCTCTCTGTCTCTCTCGCTCTCTCTCTCTCTCTATCTATCCAGGTTTAGTCAATCGAGTCAAGTTTTTGTTTCACGTTGCATTTTGATAGTTTATTATTATTATACAGTTAATTTCTGTTTTGTCTCTATTTACTTCCAGCGGTACCAGTACATACAGGTGTTCTAAACATTCAATGGTACAATAACATAAAGCTGCTCTCTACCTCTAGCGGTACCAGTACACAGGCGTGTTTATGTTCATATGTGTATATACTGTATCTGTGTGTGAACATATATGTATATGTTTAGATTTGTATATACTGTATTTGCGTCTGTGTACTGGTTCTACCTGCCACCACACATCTGGTTTGGATATGTGTGTAGCAGAACCTCTTGTCTGTGTCTGTGTTTAATTAGTGGTAATTATCATTAATGAGCTGGCAGGGTTCCGTGTTGTAGGAACTATTACACTTTGATGGTTTTGCGTGCCAGTTTTGATCATCATCAAAATTCTCTCAAAGTTGAAATTCATCTGGGTCAGAAGTTGCTTTCTCCAAGCCCAAACAGAAGTCCAGTTGGTTTAGATTCGACCCACACGGATCGATACCTCTTCGTGTGAAACTGTTTCTTTGGATTAAAAACTTCAACCACCAGAAACTTGACCCTCGACATCATCTCTTCTTCATTCTTCTACATGACTCCATCATCATCATCACACAATGATGGCCCAGTAACTGATCATAGTGGAGAAGAGTTCTGAGCCAGTAACACACAGCCTGAGGAGAACCATTGTCGATCTTCAAAGGTGGGAAGTAACGAAGGACAAATACTCCGTTACTGTAATTAAGTAGATTTTTTTGGGTATCTGTACTTCCCTTGAGTACTTATTTTTCTGAATACTTTTACTGAGTATTTTGTATATACAGTACTTGTACTTGAGTAAAGAATATGTGTACTTTTGCCAGCTCTGTCTATGTTTTATCTGCAATGAGGCTGAACCAGTTCTACCTGAGATAAATCTATCAAACCATACGTCTTAGGTCTAGTTATACGCCATGAATGCTCCTGATTGTCACATCAGAAAAACGTTTCTTTATAGATATCTGACCTCCGCATCTGGACAGATAGCAGGGTTTATGGTTCCGATACACCGCCTTCACCTCTCATTGACTCCTAGCACCTTCATGTATCCTGTCGAGAACTTTAGCATAACATCGTCCTTCTCAGAAGATGCTGGTCTTGTTATTGGACTTTCCATCTTGTCCAGAGCAAATGGAGCGTCCATTGGGCTCCTGGTTTCTATCCGTCTTTCTGTCGTCTGTGATCCTCCTCTGAGGCAGGAAGACGTTTGTTTTTCTAGCAACATGCTAGCAAGACAGAAATCTGCTGCGTCGCCCATCTGTGCCATCTTATGTGCCATCTTATGTGCCAAAACCTCTAGAAAAACGGCACCAGCGTATCTGGACTCTAGAGGCTAGGACAGCGAATAATAATAAGAGAGAATTGTGGGTAAGCTAGGTTTGGCTGTCTAGAGCGTTTACTTGATAGCTAGCACCACCCTGACCGCTAAGAACCTTTCTTTTTTGTCCTTGCGGCGAATTTGCTACCGTCCACAAAATGAATTTTCTATTCATGATTACTTGTTATTTATTAGACAGATCAAGCGCTGTGTTACCATGGCATCGCAGATGCTCTGCTTGCTACGTCACACTCGCGCAGTGATAAGAAGGCGCTGACATCGGGCAATTGACTTGCGGCCCAGCTTCAGCAGTCTGAAAGCCTGACGTTGGTCGACCAATGAACCCGATGAACCCAGAAGTCACACGGCTCACTTCGTACGGAGTAGGACCAGCTTTATGTTAACAAAGAACTCCTTGATGCCACAGGTGGTCCAGGTCACCTATTCAAAACATTTAAACATTTTACTAAAGTGAGTAAAGTATGACTATTAGAATAAATATGGATAAAATATGATATGACCAAGTGACCTGGAATCGGATTCACTTATATCAAATCAAAAGGCGGTTTTCTTTTAAATTGATCTAGTTTCTTTTTTTTACCGTGGATTCTTTCTAGTACTTGTTGTATTTGTTTGTATTTTCATGTGTGACCGCCTTGGCCGGGGCTCTCTTGTAAAAGACATTTTTAATCACAATAAATAATAGATGAATAATACAACAGATTCATAAAACATTTTCGGAGCTTTTCATGTTAACACAAAAGCAAAGAAATGTTTCGTGCCGCCTCGGTCTTCTCCGGGTCAGTACAAACTCAAATTCACGATGTCCCTGAAATTTCGCAGACGTCCTGAAGTTTTGCTTTTTGTACAGAGGGTCCAGCTCTTGGAGCTCATCAAGGACCGTTTGGACAACCTAGAATTTCTCGCTCTGGTGGGGTCGGTCCAGTTCACCCACTGAAATCAACTCAGTGAGTCTTGGACGGCGGATTGTTCTGGAGTGACCGCTCCCCAGGAGGAGAGATGCGCTCTCTCCGCCCAAGGATACAGGAAGCCGAGGAGTCCAGCCAAGGCCCCCAGCCTCAATCCCTGTGACTACTGGAAAGGCGGCAGGCAGCACCGAGTTGAGTAGAGGCCTCCGGGCCGACTGCCGGACCCTCGATGTACCGCTAAACCTATCACGATTCTTCATGTTTGCTTTTGATGAAGTTTGTTGCTATTCTCTTGTTCTAGATAATAAATATGATCCTCCCTGTGTCAAAATACTAAACTGTTAGTAACTCTTAAAAACGGGAAATACGTCTCTACAACCAGGCCTGTTTTTGTCATCCAGGCGACCGTACAAACATCGAGGCCTCCATAAGAAGTGATGTTAAGACCCGCGGCTACAAAGAGATGAAGGACTTTTCCAAGGAGGTTCTGCTTTTGACTTGGTTTGTCCGTTTGTTTGTCAAATTTTTATACATTTCTCCATTATTGCTCAGTCTTTATTAATTAATATTATAAATACTTCCAGCTGTACAACCACATAATGATCTTATGTGAAATCAGATTACTGACATCTGCAGGTAAATGTTTCCTCTCCCTGAAGAACTGGAGATTGTGATCGTGAGGAAATGTCAGTGCTGCCCCCTAGTGTCAGTCACCCAGCATGCAACAGGAGGAAGTCGGAGCCAGAGAGTCTGGTGGCGATGTATCGACTTGATCTTTTCTGAAATAATCAGTTAAATGTGTTCAACTGTCGGAGTTATTTTAAACTATCTACAATGTCTAAACTTAAAAAATATTTATTCCTTTTTACATGAATGCAAAACGTTTCATCATAATCAATCCAGAGTTAAAGTAACAAAGAGTAAAAATGTTATTTTATATTAGTATATGTAAAGTCTAAAGTAGTCAATGTAAACCAATGCCTAAGAATAATTCCATGATCATGAACCTACAGCCTGTAGGTTCATGATCATGGAATTAATTAAGGATCATGATCCTTGTTCGACCGAGGATTTCAAGCAGTCAACAAACTTTTCATATGGGGAGATGGAGGCCAAGATCCATCCTTCCAAAATATAAGAAAATAAGATCTACAGATGTTTAAATGCTGAATAAAACTGCCTCTTTCTTTAACAACCAGTCAAATTGAAATCTTAGTTGTCACGGTCTGTGTTTAGTCAGGACCCAGATTGAAGAGAAAATACGTCACTGCAGAAATAAAGGTATGAATGACTGCAGTACATGAACGATGAAGAACCAGCGCAGTGAAGATGAATACTAACCACAGGTGTGGAGAAAAATGAAATAAACAGGATGATAGCTGCTGTGCAGTTTAACTCATAAGAATCCGAAACAACACAAAACACTGTGTGACGAAGAAGAAATCCTCAGGTGAGGAAGACTGTAGTACTGACGAAGGCTTTCGTTCGAATCAGTCCATTTTGTTATTATTGTAATATGTATTATTATTATTGTGTAATTTTTTAAAGGCAGAGTGTGAAGTGCTAAAGACATGAAGGCTTGTTCTGAAGCTCCTCCAGACTTTCCCTCTCAGATCATCTCCAGTAGTCGGGTCTGACCTTGTGCTACAAGATGTTGTAGCAGTCAGAGGAGAGGGAGAGGCTGAACTGAGGATGTGGATGTGGCCTATCAGAGGGGAGAGGCAGTAATTGCTCTCACCTGGGAGGTGGTGCATGTGTGTGAGCAGAAAGACAACTGTGAAGAGAGTTCAGTTCAAATCGTTGTATAAAATGTACAAGAAACCAGCCGCGGTCCAGTTCTGGATGTCAGCAGCAGCAGCTTTGAACAAGGAACAGGTTTGAATAATCTAATTTTCCTTTTTTGTTCCTTGGACATCAGTTATGATCTGTGGACAACAGAATTCTCCTGGTGAAGACATCTGCTCCACCTTCATCTCTGCCACAACCACCCCTTCATGAACTTTCTCTCATCTTCAATCCCTTTTCCTCCCTGGTTATTGAATCATCCACCATCTATGAACAATTATTAATTCTTCTTTCTGAAGCCTGAGTCTTTATAATTAAAAGACTTTCCTTTGATCAGATTACTGGATTAACCAGACAAATTTTAGGACCTTGTTATTTTGTGTTGTTTAATTTCCTAAAGGACTATTGAAAGCCTTTCATGGTTATTTGATATTATGAGATTTGATTTCTTATTAACAATATTGAATGAAAAACTAATTTGCTGTGAATGGATTTATTTCTTGGCATTGCAGTTTGTAATGTAACTTAATTCTAATATTACCACTGAGACAAATTTTGACTTACATCGTTGTACGTCTGGTGCCTATCGGTTTAATAATAAATGTTTAGGTTTAAGTCAGGTTAGGTTACAATGTCTCCACTACAGAGTGATCCATGTTTTTTCTCTTCTCTTCTAGGTGCTAGAAGTCTGGATCCAAGCGGGGAAATTCAGGAGAGTGCCTTTACAGACTCAGCAAGTCCGACAGCTGCACAAGTAGGAGCTTCTTTTTATTACGTTGTTCTTAAAATGGAGGCAGAATCTTAATATGGAGTTAGTCAACATTTGGATGTCGATGTGTGATGTGGGACGCAGGAAAAAATAGACAAGCCTCTGAGAGACAACAACAAGGGCCAAATAGATGGCTGGATGAGTGGGTCAGAACATCTCCAGAGCTGCAGGTCTCACGGGGTTCCCTGGTCAGCAGCGGTTCGAATCTATAAGGTTGTCTAAGGAGGGACAGCTGGTGAACAGGAGTCAGGGTCTTGCACCGGCCCGGCTCATTGACGCGTCCGGGGAGGGAAGGTCGCGGAAGGTGGTCTGCTCTGATGAATCTCTTCTCTTTCACATCATGTGGAACTACAGGTGTGAGCGCAACGCAGACCTGAGGAAGAGATGGCACCAGGATGCATTATGGGAAGATTCAGGGGAGGCAGTTGGTGCTTTGGAACATGTTCTGTTGAGAAACCTCTGTTTCCCCCTTTGTGGATGTTCCTTGGACCCATGGCTCCCTCCTTAACATTGCTGCAGACCAAAGGTCTAATCCAAGACCGTCCATCCTTCTTCATGCACTATCACACCGTCACCTGGCTATAAGCCTGATTCTAAACCCTACTAATAAGTTAAAATAAGTTTGCATTGATGATCTCATGACCAGTTATCTATAATAGTGTGGCTAAAAAACACAAGACATGTTTGGTTTCCTTGTTAAACATACTGTGAAAATCCACTTTTTCCCCTGTTTTTAATTTAATTTTGGATATTTGGGCCTACCGTCCGACTGAAGGTCAAAATAGACGGATACACGGTTTCCCTTGGGAGCGGGTTAGGGTTAATCAACATTTGACGTCAAATAGTATACCAGTCAATCAAAAATTAGGCCCAATCTGGACTTCCTCCACCCATCACCACCACCACCCACCACCACCTCAGCTCTTGCAGGCATTTCAAATCTTGCTGCTGAGAAGTTAGGGCTGTGGCTAAGGGGACACTTAGCTGCTCTGCACAAACCAGAACCGCCTTCAGCCTCAAAGGACATTAAAGGTAAGAGGATTTTATGTCTGATGGAAATGTTCCTGCCGGGTTCCCCAAACGTTTTTTTTGTTTGTTCTGAAAACTTTCCATGTAATTTCTTCATGAACTGCATTTCATCAAAAATCTGCTATACTAACAATCCTTTGAACAAGAAGGGAAAATAAGTAGTTAAAATGACTTCTGCTGTGTTTATGTGGAGATTAGAAGCTACTGTAAATACAATAATGTTTAAAGCAAAAAGAGATTGGATGATAATCGTAGATGAACTTTCTCCCCCACAGAACTGGTTTGTATTAGTTTTGTTCTTACAGTCGGCTTTATGTCTTTTGTTTTTTCTCGCCATTGTCGCCAAGTGCTGCTCACAGAGGAATTTGTTGGGTCCTGTAGATAATTATATAAAGAGTTTGGTCTAGACCTGTTCTTTCTGGAAAACACCTTGAGGCAACTGTTGTTGTGAATTGGCGCTATATAAATAAAGATTGATTGATTGATATATGCAGTAGATGTACATATATATGCAGTAGATAGTAGCTAATAGTAGCCAATCTTAACTCAGCAAACGAGCCAGTAGGTGTACTCTGTTATTAATGTGTTATTAATGTTATTAAGAGGGCCGAAAATCATTGTATGGATTCATGTTTGTGACAGCAGTGTAATAAAGTTACAGTTAAATCATCACTAGTTCCGTCTGGCTCATGAAGTCAAAAGTCAACAGACACCAGGACTGTAAAATTTAATTAAAAAAAATAAAAAGCCTCTCTCGTCACATTACTGAAATTTCTCACATGCCTATTTGACCTATTTTATGTGATAAGCATAAATAACTGTTGATATAATCATATTATGTAAAAACATAATATCGATATTATTGAAATAATCTTAGCAGCAGAAGATGCACAAGAGGAAAGTCTTTGTTTTTTGTATAAAGAAACAAATTCTAAGATTGCTGTTCTCTCTGATTTCAGATCATGTTGAAGAACTTATGAACCCCCTCTTTGCTCCAAAATCAATATCCCTGAAAATCAATCCGACTACTTCCTGCCGTCCTCCAGCATCATGTTGAGTTCTCCTCAGAATGGCGGTACCGCCCGGATTCTCCTGCCAAGAAATCCACAGCACCAGATTACAAACCATCATAACCCTAATCCTTGGGTCAAGAAAGAGACATGATATTTATAGAGCAAACAATGCTAAAGATTTTCAGTAGCATTAACTCTGCCGGAACGCTCCAGCGACCTTTCAAAAGGTTGATTGTGTTTTCTAAACGTTTTTTCTTACATTTAGTGCATATTGTAAAAGATTAGAGACTGTCCTATACTGGATTAACCTTACTGCATAAAATTAAATCCTTTCCATATGCATTACAGAACTTGAATTCTGAATTTCATTTGTAACATTCTACACAAAGATAAACCTGTAAATGAAATTAAGCTTTAATATTTTTCTAAACTGTTTAATCTTGAAAAAACTTACTGCTCTTTTACCCTCGGATGGGAAGGGCATTAATCTTCTCAAGATGTATTAAAAGCACCCTGTAAGGTGAACACATGAAGGCAGGTTCTGACAGGTTCAGGGCCAAAAATGATCCAACATTCATGCTGGTTGTACTGGAAGCTGCTCCAAACTTCTTGAAACAATAAGATTTGATCTGGTAGGACAACTGGTACGACGTAAGAGAAAATCAGTACATGTAAATAAAATTCTGTGACCTGTAGCAAATCTCTGCAGCCGACAGTCTCTGGTTCTGTTAGGGTTTTTTCTCCACAATTCCCACATGTGTACCTGTCCCAACAAAAAAAGTGACTTTATTAATAATGTATGGAATGTTTTCGACAGACAACGGGCAAGAGAATGTCAATAATTAGATAATGTTCTTCATGTCAACTACCAAAATGGAAATATGTTAAAAACAACTAAATGTGTAACATGCTGTCAGTTCCTCCATCTGTCTGTCAACCTGACACATAATTAGAGGTTATCCTCAAACTTAGCCTGAAATTAGTCTGACAGTTAGCCTGATAGGGTAGGTTATGTGTCAGGCTAATCTCTGTCTCTCTGTTTATAAATGACAGATTGTCCTGTCCACTAAAGACCATTTTATAAGTTTGGCAATCAAGGACTGCTTACAAAAGTTGTCAGGATTTTCTTTGGATAGAGTAATAAATTCTAAATTTCCTTCGGGGTCAATAAAGTATGTGTCTATCAATCAATCTAATCAGACAGATTACATGCGGAAAGTTGTCGTAAATATTAGCTATCAAAAGGAACACGATGTCAGATAAAAAGAATGAATAAACTTTGATTGGAGTAGGTGATTGTGTAAAGCCACCCTTTTTATACTTCGGATCTACTTAATGCTTTCCAACATGACAAGATTTACCTGTCAGAAAATAGAGTCTCCGACCCATACTTCTACTACCTACTCTACTCTCCTTCCAACCTATACTATGACCAATACTTTTTGGGATTAGGTGCCTGAAGGATTCGAGGGGAGCCGTCGAGCTTCAAAACATCAAAAGCTAAATTTCACCATCATAAAAGTCTCTTGAGAAACTTTGTTCTTAATCTGTTCTGTCATCCTGTTCAAATTCAGTGAAAAACCTCGATCCAAAAGTTGTGACATGAAGCTGCCGACTAGTTTGGTCTTACTAGTTGGGTCACTGAGCTCCGCACAGTTAGCTCATTGTGAATGTTCTCACTGCGTCCCATAAATTAATTAACCTTTTGAATCGTGCTGAGCAAGCACTTTTTTGGATAAGGCTTGAAACAACTACCATTAATGTTGCAGAAAGAGTTAATGATCACTTTTTCTTTATGGCTCAATCCCTCATTTTACAATCCCTGTCGTAAATCCAATGTTTATCTTATTCCTCACGGAACCCTTGTTCCTTTCTTCCTAATGTTTAACCTTCTCTTCTAAGCCCATTCCTGAAAATGTCATAAACCATTTTTCCCTACTAAACTTTACTAACGTACGTCATTCCTGGTCGAAACAATCCAATATTAATAATGTTAATGTATTTTTGGGACTTTCATCTGATGTGAACGGATGAATGTTTGTGTGAATGTATGTATGTTTGTGAACGGGTAAATGCTTGTTAAAGGGTGAAAGTTTGTGTGAATGGGTGAATGTTTGTGTGAACGAGTGAATGTTTGACTAACGGGTGAATGCCTGTTTGAAAAGGTGAATTTTTGTGTGAATGTTTGACTAACGGGTGAATGCCTGTTTGGAAATGTGAATGTTTGTTTGAATGGGTGAATGTTTGACTAACGGGTGAATGCTTGTGATTTGTGTATAAAGAGCTTTGAGTAGTTGGTAAGACTGGAAAAACTATAAGTGCAACAGTCATACCGAAGAGCCAGAACGAACAGAACAACATAGTGAAACTAGACCTATTCTGTCATCTCAGACTATATCCTCAAATTTAATGTGATGCTGTGTCTGAAAAATAAATGTTTAGTCATAGAAATCTCCCCCTACTGCGTAAAATATGAACCATTCAAGTATAATATGTTCAAAGCAAGATAGATCTCCTCTAGCTGGTTCATATGCGCCAAATTTGAACAAAAACTCAAAAACTATTTTATGGACCATTTTAAATTTATTCCGACATAGACCTTAGTGTGAGGAAGAACTGGAGTGGATTTGTGAAATATCGGTTGTATATTTAACACTAGGGGGAGCTTTATCTCCAAAGGTTTTCGGGCCATAATTTTTCAGCCGATCTGTTTTAGTCCTCTGAGTTCCGATGAATGGACTCGAGGTGATCTATAACGTGTGGATCATGTTTTACTCTAACAGTTCCTGCTCACCTTTTTAGGAGCTTTAAAAAACACAGTGGGCATAACCCCATTGCTCTGAGGAGTTCAATCAGGGGGATTGTACAACGTTTGGGATTGGGGACATCTCGGGGACATAGCCTTGTTGTCGGGAACGACAGCGTAGGACTAGTTGTTATTATATATATTGTATATGTATATATTATTTATTTTTGTTGGAACCAGAACTTCCAAGGACGTTGTGAATCTGAACGTCAGACTTCTCTGAATACTCTCAGGCCGTCAAGTCCTTGTAGTCATTCACAGACCTGTTTTAGGACATCTCCAGCCGATGGACTCTTCAGCGTCTGCCCGGTCTATCGGTGACGATTCTGGATTTTACTGGGAGCCAATGAAGGGAAGTTAATACAGGAGAGATATGTTCTCTTAACCTGGTTCTGGTCAGCACCCGTGCAGCAGCGTTCTTGATCAGCTGGAGGGGCTTCAGAGACTTATTGGGACTACCTGCTAGTAGGGCATTACAGTAATCCAGCCTGGAAGTAACAAATGCATGAACTAACTTTTCTGCATCTTTTTGTGACAGAATGTGTCGTATTTTAGAAATATTGCGCAAATGAAAAAAGGCAGTCCTAGAAATCTGTTTTATGTGGGAATCAAAGGTCATATCCTGATCAAAGATAACTCCCAGGTTCCTCACAGTAGTGCTGGAGGCCAAGGTCATACCATCCAGAGTAGATATATCATCAGATAAATTGTTTCTAAGGTATTTGGGTCCCAACACAATAACTTCACTTTTATCTGAATTTAATAGTAAAAAGTGGCTCTGTGGCTACAGTGCTGAACAAAACCTGGGGTTGTTTTTATTTTCCTCTATCAGTGCAGAGTAACGGGTCGCTCTGGTGCTGCGGATGGCTCTCATATTTTTTTAATGCTATCTTGCCAGGCTAATCGGGACTCAACAAGTTTAGTGTGTCGCCATTTTCTTTCTAGCTTCTGAGTTGTTTGTTTGAGCATATATATGAACATCTGCTGCATAAATATGCACATCTACTCCATATATATATATGTACATCTAGTATGTTATGTTATTGCAGATGGAATGATTGACTTCTTGTAGATGTTTATGGGACCAGAGGGACTTTGAGCGTCTGCAATGATGGCAGTAAGGTGACGGCGGGGAGGGGGGGTTGAGAGGGATCCGCAGTAATCAGGGTGGCTTTCTTGATAAATGAGTGGCTCTACAGATCAGATTGGCTCTACAGATCAGATTGGAGTAAGGGACAGATTTTTCCAAACACTGTTTTTTGAATCATTACCAAGTGTCAAAATCTGCATATTTTGATCTATATTTGCATACGTTCGGGCAACACTTGCCAAAAGTGTACAGAATAAGTTTGGAAAGCAGTCAGTGTTCTTTGCATGCTGGGCACACAGCATACTCTGTTAATCTCTTTGTGCCTCCACACCCTGAAGGAGGGACACGCTGGATGGCAATGAAGCATTGAATAAAGGCTTTTTGCTTTTCAGACCTACATCAATGACTAGACCTGAAATGTTTCTGTGTGGTGTAGTGCTGAGTTTGTCAGCAGTCCTTTGATGCTGTTCAATTTCTACAATGCAACTGGTTGCTGACGTGACGCCAGTGGGACTAAAGAGGAGGAGGACTAAACCTTATGATGGATAGAATTGAGGATGGACATACTGACGTCTACAGCCCACCTTCATTTTCCTGTTGGGGACTAAAGCTCTTGTTTGAATCAAAATAAGGAACATAAATTAGCATAACGTGTCCCAAATCATTAGGCAACAACTTGCCTGAAAACTGAAATGCCTGAAACCCTTTTTTGCATTATCTTTTTCCATATTACCCGATAGTCACTGAACTTTACACTCTGATATTATTGCTGTTAACAGGACCCGTTGTGAAATCAGTCCTAGAGCTAAGTAGCCTCGCCCCTTCACACCAGCCTCTATAAAAGTTAGAGTTTTTTCTCTCCTCAACCAAAACTGTTGTGGGCTGCCTCTACTGAGAAATGTTCTCTAAAATTATATGCACTATCCTCAAAGTCCTTTTGGTTCTTGGACTTGTTGCCTCGCTGGTAGGTAATGGTGTCCTGATATGGCTCAACACTCAAGAGACTCCAAAGTGCCCTTCTCACCAGGTAAACTCTGCCCCAGTTGCGGAGCACAATGAGCGGAGCATCGTGTTTGCTGACCTCTCGGAGAAAGAGCTTCTACAGGTTCGTGACTACATGTCCAAGACCTCAGGGTTGAACATCGTTTTTGCACCAGATTCACCTCTCACATCTGACTACCTGTTTATGATCGACACCTCCCTGCCAAAAAAGAAGGATGTCTTACAATATCTGGATAACAATGGACCGAAACCAGCAAGAGAGGCAACTGCAGTGGTTTTTCATGGCAGTAAGCAGATCATTAAGGAGTACGTAGTGGGCCCTCTCCCCAATCCAACCTACCACCGTGATGTCACCATTGAGAGGTATCAGAAGAACATCTCTTTTGATGCACGTCCAGTGAATGTTGAGGAATATGCTCATTTATCAACATTAATGGAGAATTCTGTGAAACAAATCAGTGCCCTGTTAAAAGAAAGTTTTGGTATAGATGCATTCGGACAACCTTACTACATAGACAACACCCCCAGAGCACTCAAGACGGGGGAGAGACAGACGTGGTTTATTCTATGTCGGCAGGTGGAAGGTTTTTACCTGCAGCCAGTGAGCTTTGAGATGTTTATTGACCACAGAAGCACCGATCCTTCGTCCTGGAAGATTATGCAATTGTTTTATAATGGTCGGTACTTTGACAGTGTAGATCATCTGAAGCAACAGTATGATACAGGAAATGTTACCAAAG